>BQNB010088091.1:0-27747 GCA_026074375.1 Tanacetum coccineum | reverse complement strand
ATCTTTGAAGAATTTTTTCTTTTGTTAGGACGACGTCCCTTTCACAATAAAATTCCCCGCATGGTAGTTTGCACTATCGGCAAACCATGAGGTACTTGAATCACCACAAAAAGTAACCATCCTAAGTGTCTCGATAGGAAATGTTTCTGTAATTTCCTTTTTCTCAAGCTCACTTTGATAGGGATTTTCAAGTCTTGACAAGTGGTCGGCCGCGAGATTCTCTGCTCCTTTTTTATCACGGATAATGACATCAAATTCTTGGAGTAGGAGAATCCACCAGAGAAATCTCGGCTTAGCATCTTGTTTGGCAAGAAGATATTTGAGAGCCGAGTGGCCCGTATACACTATGGTCTTAGATAAGACTAAGTAAGGCTGGAATTTCTCAAAAGCATACACTACGGCTAATAACTCTTTTTCCGTAGTCGTGTAATGTGCTCGAGCATCCGTCATGGTCTTACTTGCATAGTGTATAGGCTGAAAATTTTTGGTTTTACGTTGCCCCAAGACTGCACCAATTGCGTAATCACTAGCATCACACATAATTTCAAAGGGCAAGTCCCAATTGGGGGAAACTAAAATTGGAGCTTCGGTTAACTTCTTCTTAGGAGTATTAAATGATTCAATACATTCCTTTGAGAAGATGAACGGTGTGTCCTTTTCAAGAAGATAGGTCATTGGTCGGGCGATTTTTGAAAAATCTTAAATAAATCGACGATAAAACCCGGCATGTCCTAAAAAACTTCAAACACCTTTGACGGAAGTCGGATGAGGGAGTTTAGCTATAACATTAACTTTAGCTTTGTCAACCTCAATCCCGGACTTTAAAACCTTATGTCCTAGAACAATGCCTTCTTTTACCATAAAATGGCATTTCTCCTAATTTAGAACTAAATTAGTGTCTTCACACCATTTTAGCATCTTGTCTAAATGGGAGAGGCATGATGAGAAAGAATCCCTGAAGACCAAGAAATCATCCATAAAGACCTCCATTGTTTCCTCGATCATGTTGTGGAAAATGGCCGTCATGCACCTTTGGAACGTGCCCGGAGCATTACATAAGCCGAAAGGCATGCGTCGGTAGGCAAACATCCCATAAGGTCAAGTGAAGGTGGTCTTCTCTTAGTCTTGTGGGTCAATTAGAATTTGAAAATACCCCCAAAAACCATCTAGAAAACAACAGTATTCATTTCCCGCGAGTCTTTTGAGTATTTGGTCCATAAATAGTAATGGGAAATGATCTTTACGAGTGGCATCATTTAACTTTCAGTAGTCAATGCATGCACGCCATCCCGTAACTAATCGAGTAGGTATCAATTCATTATCTTCATTTTCAATTACGATGATACCACCCTTCTTAGGCACACAATGAACGGGGCTCACCCACGGGCTATCAGAGATAGGGTAAATCAATTCGGCATCAAGGAGTTTGATAACTTCCTTTTTGATAACCTTGTGAATTTTTGGGTTCACCCGTCTTTGATATTAAATTGCCGGTTTAGAGTCATCTTCCAATAATATTTTGTGAGTACAAAATTGAGGGTCATTGCCCTTTATATCGGAGATTTTCTAAGCGATGGCACGCTTGTGTGACTTTAAAACCTTTAGAAGTCGGACCTTCTCATCTTCTTTTAAGTTTTTAGAAATTATGACGGGTAGTTTATTGGTACCCTCCAAAAATGCATACTCGAGATGAGAAGGTAAATCCTTGAGCTCAAGCTCCGGAGGATCATCAATAGAAAGACTTAACTGTTTTAAGTTCTTCAAGATTAAGTTCTTTTAGAGGGAGAGGAGATGATGGATCATTATTTAGTAACTTCTTAATGAGAAGAATGTCTCCCTCTGGGTTAAAATTAGTATCATCAATTCCCGGTGGAATTGAATCATTTGTAAGACAAGCTTTAATTTCTTCTAAAATGAAGTCACCTCCCTCAAAAGGAGTGAGAGAGGGGGAAGAATTAGAAAGGATAGGATCTAAAGACGGAGTGGGATTGCCACTCATAGAAATTTTCAAGAATCTGAGCACTTCTTGAACATACTCCTCACAAGCTACGTCGATGACATCGATTCGATTAATCGATGCAGTATCATTGTAGGAGTATTTCAAAGTTTGACCAACCTTAAATGTTATGGCTTCATCATCAACTCGGAGAGTTAATTCTTCACCATAAACATCAATCAAAGCACGTTCGGTCCTCAAAAAGGGTCTCCCGAGAATTAAGGGAACCCGAGGATCGACAACGTAGTCAACGACTACGAAGTCGGTTGGAAAATGGAACTTTCCTACTTTCACGAAAACGTCTTCGGCAATGCCAGCCGGTCGAGTGGTCGATCGGTCCGCAAGCTCAAGAATCATTTGTGTAGGAGTAAGTTCGGGGAGGGAAAGATTTTGCCATATAGAGAGAGGCATCAAGTTGATGCTTGCACCGAGATCGGCCAAGGCCAAGCATTCATCTAACTCCGGAAAATCACATGGAATGAGAAACTTGCCGGGGTCTCCAAGTTTTTCGGGCAACTTTTTTAGGATGACCGCCGAGCAATTTTCATTCACCGGAGTTGTGGCTAAGTCAAACAATTTCTCCTTGTTGTTAAGGAGACATTTAAACATTGTAGCAAACTTAGGCATGTGAAGAAGAGCATCCGCGAAACTAAGTTCGAAATGAAGTTTCCTAAAAATTTCAAGAAATTTCAAAGCTAGCTTATCGTCTTTTTCACGGAGCTTTTGTTTGTTAACCCTTGAAGGATAAGGTATAGTCGGTTTAGGTTTAGGAGCAACAACGGGCTCATCAATTAGAACTTGAGTTTGGACTACCGGAGGTTGGATGTTTTCGGTACTCGGTTGCACCGTATCCTTTGTCACCTCGGGTACCCGTTCCACCACCTTGGGGAGAGAAGAAGAAGGAGGAGGAATGGGAGGTCCATCATAAGAAACACCGCTTCGGGTGGTGATTGCTTTCAAATCACCTCTCGGGTTAGCAATGGTGTTGCTAGGAAGTGGTCCCGTACCCGAAGAAGAAGCGGTATTCATTTGGAAAAAACTAGCCATCATATTCTTGAGCTCATTGGTTTGATTTGACATTGAAGTTTGTATGGAAGTTTGCATTTCATTCCTCAATTCATTTTTCACATTATTAATTTGATTTTGCATGGCTTTTATATTAGTATCAATCATCTTCTTGTAGTTTGACAATTCATTCGAAGGAGCAACTTGAGTTTGCTGCACCGGAGCTTGATAAACCGGATTTCCTTGATTATTTCCTCTATTTTGATTGTAACCTTGATTGAACCGGTTTTGATTATTTTGCACATTCGGTTGAGCAAAACCCGGTGGTCGAATTTGGTTAGCAACACCTTGAGGACGGTATCCGGTATTTCCCTGATTATAGTTTACTGCGGCTGCTGAAACATATCCTTGAATATTATCTCGATATTCTGGAAAAACGTTGCCATCGGTGGCAAGACATTGGTAGTAAGGGTGTGGACCACCACAAGTGTAACAAATTTCTTCAACAGCTTTCACGGAAACTAGAGGAGAAGATTTTTGAAGAACCAAAGCCTTAACGGCGTCAGCAAGAGCGGCAATCTCGGGAAATTGAGGGGTAGAAGAATAAGAAGGAGCATTCGTACTTACTTTTGTAACAACCAGTTTGTTACGTAAGTTGCGAACTTTTGATTTGTTTTCGATAATTGTCAACGTATCTCGAGGAGTTTTAGTCAAAAGATTACCACCAGCGGCGACATTCAATGAATCTTGATCGGTTGGGATTAAAGCATTGTAGAAGGTATCAAGTTGATGCAATTTCGTAAAACCGTGATGTGGGCATGCACGAAGGAGATCCTTGAAACGTTCCCATGCCTCACAAAATGATTCATCAAAACGTTGTTGAAATCTCGTAATTTCATTCTGGAGATTTGTCATTTTTGAAGAAGGAAAGAATTGGTTAATAAACTTGGAAACAAGATCTTCCCAAGTAAAAATAGAACGAGGGGGTTCTTTTTCGAGCCAAATCCAGGCTGTCCCCTCGAGAGAAAAGGGAAAAAGCATAAGCTTAATCGACGAATTAGGCACATCTTTATACTTAATTGTGGAAGTAATCTTGTTAAACCAATTTATGTGAGCATGAGGATCTTCTTTCTCAAATCCGTAAAATTGTTTTGAAGTTACAAGATTTAGAAGACCATGTTTAAGCTTATAATTCTCCGCAAGAATAACGGGAATAAAAATCGCATCTACGTAACCCTCGGTGGGTGCTTGAAGTAATTGCTCCATAGTACGTTGATCGGCCATCGTAACTATGGGATTTTCTTCAAGAGAAAACGGTTCGACTGTTTGCTTGGAACGTCTACGATTACGACATTTCAGATTCATAGAAGTTTTACCAACTAGATTCGAAGAAGAGCGAGTGCGCATGTACTAAGGAAAAAAATAAAACAAGAGAAATAAAAATAAAAATATTTTTGTAACTGATAATCGAACAAGTGTACGGTAGCTCTCTAGAAACGCACAAAGAAGCGGAGGAGCGGGTAAGCGCGAAGCATTTTAAAAACCTTCTCCTTTCGGGTCAAAGTTCGTAGGATCAACCCTCCTTATACCTCTTAAAGGTTTGTAATCAAGGTGACCGAATTCACAAGTGACATAACAGTTGATTTTATTGTTTTTTAATTTTTTTATTTTGAAATTTTTGATTACTTGATAATAGAAGAAAATATTCACAAATGAAAGCGTTAACTTCACGGGGAAGGGTCTTCAAACACAAATCTTCAAACGTAAACACAATAATCGTTTCACAGCCTCCCCGGCAACGGCGCCAAAAATTGATTTCAGCTTAATTATACAAATATATATAACTTATGTTAGCCTTAAAATATGGTGACAAACACGGAATTACATTAGTTCATATATATTTAGACACATAGGGACTAATAATGACTAGTTGCGATAGTTATGTGTCACTAGGACTATATATACCCCCTCTATACTTCCATGGAGGGGTGAAGCTCACTTTTGTAAAAGTGTGTGTGTGTGTGTTTCTCTCAAAAACACACACTCTTCCCATTTCATCTCTTTTCTCTCTAAATAATATGGATACTTTTCTTTTCCATTTACCAGCCTCCGGATCCGATGTTTCAAGAGGTGAATGTGAATATACAATTGGCACAAGAGCAATAGGGGCATCCGTGTTGTTTTATCTACTGATTGAATGTGTTAAAAACAAGATCCAAATCGTGGCTTGGTATTTGTCAATTTTTTTGTCGAAGGAAGGGTCTTCAAAAACTAATCTTCAAACGTAAACACGATAATCGCGCACACACCTCCCCGGCAGCGGCGCCAAAAATTGATTTGAAAAAATCCTTACTATATATAACTAGGGTAATACTCGTGTGTTGCACGGTTTACGCGTAAAAAATGAATCAATTTTCATTACGCCAACCCAAAATAGTTACACATAAACAACATATATTCATTAGAGGGTAGATGTAAGCTTAGCGATCTATCGTTGTAGAAAGGCTTCCTTTCCATATGCTGTTCAAACCTAACAATTTCCAACATGCTTCACAAGCATAAATGTTACGACAGTTAAGGTATTGCTTAATCTCATCAGCATGATGTAAGATCGAACGATATGGTGTTCTGCTATTGTTGTTGTCGTTGCTGTGGTTTGTTTGACCTTCTGTTACAACTGTTATATATGCAATGCTTATTATAGGCATAAAAATGAGGTTATTAATATATGCAATGTTGTCGTTGTTCTACTATTGTTGTTGTCGTTGTTGTGGTTTGTTTGACCTTCTATTACAACTGTTATATATGCAATGCTGATAATTTTGTATAATTTTGTATAGGCTTTCAAAACATGTCAGTTTTCAAAACGGGTCAGTTTTTAAAAAGGGTCTGTTTATAAAATGACTCAGTTTTCAAAATGAATAAGTTTCTAATTTCACACATGCCCATAAGCATGCATAATATGCTAATCCAAACACCTATTTAATAGTGGTGACATAAGGATTGTCAATAATTTGTCATGATTTAAGTTGTATAACTCATCACTAAGAAACATTGGATTGCAAACAAAAGGAGTAAACATTTAAGAGAATACATAACTGGTAATAAAAGAACAACATTTTTGCTTTCATGTTTAAAATAACAGATGCCATGTTGCTAACTAAAATTGAACAATGTGACCTTTATGGCCCAAAAGTTGAAACATAAAATGAGCTAAAGATAGTGGTTGTTGTTGCTAATCACTCCAGTAAGAAAAACAACACTCTTAGAATTTCTACCTCTTCTTGTGCACTTGCTTGGAAAGTTTATGTACTCGTGTCTTCTTAACTTAAAACTTTTTTGACACATTTTGAAAGCCGACCAGTTTTGAAAACTGATCCATTTGAAAACTGGGTCATTTTATAAACTAACCCATTCTAAAGACTGGCCCGTTTTGAGAACTGACCCATTTTACAAACTGACCCATTTTAAAAACTGACCCATTTTACAAACTGACCCGCTTTGAAAACTGACCTATTTTTAAAACTTACTCCTTTTACTAAACGTCCCATTTTAAAAACTTACTCGTTTTGAAAGCCTATACAAAATTATTCTAAGGAAAAAATGCCATAAACAAAATCAATATGTTGCCAACATACATAGAATCATAGCCATCATGAAAATTTTATTAATTCTACCAATAAGAAATTGGAGAAGTACATGAACAGGAAAAACATCCTAAAAGAAACTTATTGGTTAAACCCCAATAAAATGATAACAATAAGATTTGAAACAAACATAGTCAAAGATGGTACTAAATCCATTCATCTTCGTCATCAGATTCATTTTCATCATCAACTTCATCTTCGTTAACAACTTCATCATCAACTTCCCGTGGGTTTTTTCCAGCCTCGTCTTTATCTTTGCCTTCTTTAAACACATAATATAATTTGTTTTTGGCATTGATTTTGATATGGTGTTTCTTACTTCGCTTGATCGGTACCAGTGGACATCATCATCAACAATATCCTACATGTTAATAGAGAAAAGTCAAATTCAGGCCATTTTAATTTGCACCTAAATACATATGACTTACAATCAACTTCCTTAAAAAAAAGCTCACACCAGTTAGTATTCGTAATGTTAGGTAAATGTGTATTCCTAATGTATTCGTAATGTTTAATATAACTTGGTTTACTGTTTGGTACAATCTTATCACACACCAGTTGGTAGTTTTAATATAACTCAGTTTTAAGTTCTATATTACCACTTCTCTTAACAAATGTTATCAAAAGCTAATGAATGTACCCAATTATAGATAAGGAAATAATATGCCATAATCTAAATGCAACAAAACAATATCCTGCCAGTATAAAAGTTGGTTTCACTTGTTCACATGTAGATAGGTACTTTTATATCACTTTCACATGTAAATAGTAAACTCAGCAACAAATTATACCCATATAAAAGTTGACAGTTTGTTAAGAAAAGAATAGACATCACTTTTCGGATAGCAACGTGTGCTTTATTGTGTAACCAAACTTTTAGAATTGTGGTTAATAGCTATAAAGTAGGCAATTTTTTATTTTCCATGGTTGAGATTTAATATTGACAACATTTTGATTGCTGAGATGAATTCTATGTGAGTGATTGTTTCTCACTGCTACGTTGGCAATAGAAAAGGAAATATATATAAATATATAATAAGTATTCCCAACATATTAATTAATAGGAGAGAGTAAGTATTCCGTAAGGCTTTTAAGAAAATTACTTTTATCCAAAGTAAAATCCAAAACCTTCCCGAGTCGTATCCCGACGAGGCGTGAATTGAAAATCGAGGTTAAGTTCGTGATCGTGTGTTTGAATGATTAAATGATTTGATTTGGATTCTATTTCTACAATTAAAATGCAAGAACAAATAAAAGCAAGCCTAAAACGAAAGCAATTAATGTTAAAACACGAGAACAATAACAGGAATCAAACCCCGAGCTTTAAAAACTTAAATTATCAAATTTTAACCCTACAAATGCAAATTTAATTTTTAAATGTCCTAAATGATTAAAAATAATTTTAGAAAAAAATTATATTTTTTTGACTTTTATTTAATTTATTATGAATTAAAAACAGATTTTATCTAAAAATATTATAAAAATACTAAACTAGTTTATAAAAATCTGAAAAAATTAGGAAAAGTGCTTTGAACAAATCTAATCCTAGGAAAAATCAAACGGGTCCAACAGCTTTTCTTAATAAGCTGGAAATAAGCCTAAAAGGGCTTATAGCTTAAACTGGTAAAATGGGTTAAGTATTAAATGTTGCAAACATTGAATGAAAAAGTCCCAAGGGCAGTTGGTAGTGTGGTGTGGTGTTAAAGCGTTGGGTGTGTGAAGGGGAGGTCACAGGTTTGACCCCTGTGGCTTCCCTTTTTGATAAAAACCTTTTTTTTAATTTTCTTTTTAAAAAGCTAAAAGAACAAACAAATATAAGCACTTTTAATGAAGGGACATTTTGACAGATCTTAAAAATAAGCTAGGAAAAAAGCACAAAAAGTAACAGTTGCTTAATAGACACTTAGACAAATAGCTAACCCTTTTAGGACTGTTTGTGACTCAATAAGCTCAAAAGAAGCTAATAAGCTGAAAACAAACCTAAAGCTAGACTAAATAAGCACAAAGGACTAAGAAATAAGCAAATAAATAAGCTGGAAAGCAATTAAAATCATGGACACAACAGACTCAAATGGGAATTATAGGACAATAACCACTACTTTCAGCTAGGTTTTAGGACAAATTTAGAACTGGAAATAAGCTAAAAACCAAAAATAGATTAAGAGCTATAAGTTAATGACACAAATAAGCAAAAACTAAGCAAACTAACATAAGTAATAAGCTAGAAAAAGCAGTTTAAAATAAGCAGAAAACAAAAAAACTTAAAGGCTTGGATATCTAAACTGAGACTTAACAAATAAGCTCAAATAAGTTACAATATAAACAAATAAGCATCAAACAAAGTTTAACACACCTAATAAGCAAGAGCAGACCAAAATGAGCATAATTGAACAAACAATAAGCTCAGAAAAAGCAGTTGAAAGTGACAGTTTAGCTTAAAAAAATACTTAACACTTAAATTCCTAACTCTTATAAGCTAAATGACTTGATAAGCTAAGAAAAGCTAGAACAAAACTCCAAATAAGCTAACATACCCTAAACTAGATTTAATAAGCATATCTAAACAGAAAATAAGCATTCTAAATAAACTGAATAAGCTAAAAATCAAATGAGCAGTTTAGGCAATAAAAGAACTAAAGGGCTAAAAGGCAAATTGCAGCCCTAAAAATAAGCTAATATAAGCTATTTTAAGCCTCCAAAAAGCCCAAACAAATTTAGCTCATAAGCCAAATAGCTTGTGCCTTAAATTTCAGAGTCTTAAACAACATATAGCTAACTTAAATTCAGGATTGAAAATGCCAAAAACCTTTACTAGAACTTGCATACCAAAAACAGTTTTGACCCAAAACCAATTAAACCAATGAAACAGTGCTATAACCTAAACTACCAGATTTAAACCATGAATAAAAAACCATTTTGATTATTTTGAGCATATTTTAAAAACTCTAGATTCAAATCTAAAAATCAACAGTTTTAACTTCTAAAATCTAGCAGACTTGAATATTTGTTAATCTAAACCATAAAATTCAATAAAATCTTTCAAAACTTGCAACCACTTGATATATAACTGATTTATGACTAATCCAAAGTCACTTTTAAAACACAAGAGTGCACTAACAGTTTTAACTTGTGGTTAAAACTATTAAGCCAAACACTCCTTTAAAATCCTTAAACTCAATTTAACAAAGCAATAGATCTTTAAAAACTATTAGACTTAAAAATAGATTAGGTACCAACAATATTAACCATGGTTAAGCATTAAGAACACGCAAATAAGCACTGAAATAAGCTCACACATAATAAGCAGTTTTTAGACTAAATCAAGCAGTTTTGCATGAAAATCAATTAAAAGACATAAAAGCTAAATCATAAGCATAAAAAGCATTTGAAAAGACAGATTAAGCATTAATAAGCAAAAGTAAACAGAAAATAAGCATCAATAAGCAATGGAACAGTAATAAGCATAAAATTTTAAAGAGTGAACTTACAAAACTCTTTGCTCTAAACAAGGGTATAAGTGATCTTTAGAGGTTTGTCTACAAGCTCTAGCTTGTTTAAAACAAGCTAGTAAAACCTACAAGCCCTTCCAAATCTGGCTTGTCATCCACATTAGCTTTTTTGAGTGATTTTTGGGTAGAAAAAGGACTTAAACTATATAAACTATAGAAAAGTTTATATAGCTTAAGTGAAGCAGCTTAAATGACAGCAAATGAAAGCTTATAAGAGCTTGACAAACAATTTTAAAACATAAATTGCATTAACTTTAAAAACAGAATTTAACATAAAACTTTAGAATTTCATTAAAACTTAAAATTAGTACAAGGTTTTTTAAAAAGTACAATAAGCTAAAAACTAATATAAGCTGAAAATTACAATAATAAGCTATTAAAAAAACTAGATGATCTAAACAAAGAAACTAGTCTCTATTTATAAGCAGTGATGGAAGCCTCTAGGTCTTGGGTGTGTTTCTTATGTCAGAGGTTAAAGTGCTCTCATCTTGGCCCCTAGCAGTGTTAGATCCTTAAGGACTAACGATGAAATGGTTTAAAAGGGATTATGGTTAAGGGTTATGTTGGAGTCCTATATTTGGGCCGAGTTATATGGTTTTGGATTTGGGCTTTATAAAGGTATTTGGTTTAATAGAAAAGCTTAATGGGCTGACTCGGCCCATTAACTTGGGTGCGGGTTAGCCCATTTAAGGTGAACACGTCTTTGGCTTTGACTTTGACTTTGACTTTGACTTTTTATGCTCTTTTCATTCCCGTGCTCGGTTTTGGCTTTGTTTTTGTCCTTTAGTGAATATCTGATACCTGCACAGTATACCAAGCAAAACAAACATATATTCAGCATTTTATGTCCGTTTTTGGTCATTTAGGCTCGTTTCTTTAGGTAAAAGGTATGTGTAATTAAGCACATACAAAATTCCCCCCATACTAAACAATTCTGTGTTCTCACCAATGCCATAAGTAAAATCACAGTTACAAAACAAGAATCTCAATCCCCCGAGCTATTTTACCTCGAAAAGTACACTACAAGTGGTTCATGCAAAGGGAATTAAAGAGAATCATTAGCTTTGAAAAGCCCTTTTTGACATTTTTAATAAACTAACACTAACCTACTACACATATTTTTTTATATTTTTCCTTTTTCTTTTTCTAACTAGAAGGTTTGGGCTTTCGTTATTTCATAACCTTTAGGGTCATGGAACAAGAAGCACTTCAATCCTAAAGTGCCCAAAAAGGATAAATTTATCGTTCTCGACTTTTTACTTATCCCAAACCAAGCTTAAAAACGAAATCACCGTTAAATATAAGTTAAGATGCTAACACTACTCATACTTGTAACTTGTGAAACTTTTCACTCCCGACAATTATTATATCTTAGGTGAATGTGCTTATTTCGAATTTCAACCATGGATCAACCTCTTTATAAAAATTGCAATATTTCTATGCTTCACGTTCCACCCAAGAATTATGATTTTAAAGGCGAGATCATTCCATGTAGCGACTTTCTTCTCGGCACATCCCAGCCGAGACCGGCTTAGGTGACCAGGCTTTTGACACCCCACAGAGAATAGTATCGGAACTCACGGACCTTCGGTTTCAAAAACTCTTAGGCTTCCCATTAAATAAACAATTCATTTAGAAAAATCACAAGTTAAAATGAAATAGTCTTAGTTCAAAAGCATGTTTAAATTTAAGAAAAAGATATTTTCCCTATATTTATTAAATCATGTATATTGCACTTAATATAATTATACATCCTTTAAACTAAGGAAATCCTTGACCTTTTAGAAGGCTGCAACATCGGTTGTGAGCCGGCAAGATGCGACAAACTTTTATCAGACCCGGATAATTACTATGTGCCTTATTTAGAAGACTGCAACATCAGTTGTGAGCTGAAAGATGCAGTAAACTTGTATTAGCTCACAGTTATTATTATTATTATTATTACCTCATTTTTTCATTTTTTTATTTACTTATATTACACACGATAATAAGAGAAATTTTCTTTTTAGAAAATTAATATAAATATTGAACTAAGACTAAATAAATTATTGTTATCGACACAATACTTTCCGAAAATCGTTTGATTTAAGTTTTTCTATTTTCGAAAGAGCACGTAAATTAGCCGGCTAGAAGCTTATGGGAGAAAAGCCAACAAACTACACGTATGATCTCTTAAAGATTTCCAATAATCCCTGCTTAGCATCTAACTCACATAATTACTCTATCATTTCTACTTTCTTGCGCAAATTTAAAATCTGTTAAATAAATAAGATCCGCGAATTGCATAGTCAAATAAGACTAGCTTAGACAAGTTATCAAAAGGTAAGGGACAAAGCTAAAGAGCTCAATACGCTCGAATCGAGTCAAACATTTGATCTTATTCTATCCCAGCAGGAAAGTCACATTGTGATACAAAAATACTATATTTTTATTTTTTAAAAAATTATTAATTTTTCATCTTCCCACAAGGGGGGGGGGGTTCTCATTTTTTTGGTATTTTGGTGAGTAAAACGGGATTCCGTAGAAAATAACGACTGCATGGACACTAATCAAATCGATAGATCCCCCCCCTACTAAACTGAATATTGTCCTCAATTTTAAGATAGGGTCTCTACGTAAATCTAAAGCCGTTTATTAAGTATGCTCAAAGATAAACGTTAGTCGATAAGATTTAGGATATTGGATTCCCATAATTATGCAAAGGATTGAAGCTCGAGTGAACGAAGGACAAAACTACGAGTACGAGAGTCTTCAAAATCTTGGGCAATCCTGGACATACAACACAAACCACAAAACACGAGAAAAGAAGAGGCGAACCTCCTCACGTCACACTTATTCATTACTACTATTATAATTTTATTAGGATAAGCATGGGTTGCCATCCACGAAGTGCTTGTTTTTTAAAGAGTCACTAAGCTTGACTCTGTCCCCGTATTAGTATGTCACATGAGGAAGCTTGGAATCCTAGACAACCACGGAGAGGTGTATGTCCCTCTAAAGTCTAGTGCATGAGTCCTAATGACTGTTCACCTTAAAGTTTGGTCTGTCGGTTTGAGATAACTCGACAGTACCATAAGGGGAAACTTGAGCAACGGTGAACGGTCCGGTCCAATGGGATTTGAGCTTTCCTGAGAAGATCTTTAATCGAGAATTAAAGAGAAGAACTCGATCACCAACGTATAAAACGCGGTTCTTAATCTTGAGTCATTGAAGATATTTCTTCATTTTCCTTGAGACAAGATTAAAAGGTCTAGTAGGCTTGATCTCGGAGTTCATTTTAGAATTCATTCAATAAACTTTTTTTGGTGATCAATCCACGATCTTAAGGTTAAAATTTCAATGTTTCATGGCCTAATAGGCCTTGTGTTCAAGTTCGATGGGAAGATAACAAGCCTTTCCGTACACTAGCTTATATGAGTGCACATGATAGGGTGATTATGAAAGCGGTCAAAAGGCCATAAAGCATCATCTAACTTATCGGACCATGAAGCATCGTTTTCACCTACGGTCCTTTCCAAGATACGTTTCAAACCACGATTAGAAACATCAACTTGCCCACTTGTTTGTGGGTGATACGCGGTGGAGAGACGGTGAGTAACTCCGTATTTAAGCATGACCTTTGTGAACTGGTCATTGCAAAAATGGGTACCGTGATCACTAATGATAGCACAAGGGGTCCCAAATCATGCGAAAGAAGATTTAAAAATTTTGAAAACATACTTGGGCGTCATGTAGTGGGGAGCCGTCTTTGCTTCAACCACATTTTAGACAATGTTTGTCGACGGCCACGAGAATGTACTTGTTCCCTCGAGAAGACGGGAATGGTCCCATAAAATCGATGCCCTACACGTCAAAGATCTCGCAAACTTGAATTGCATTTTGAGGCATTTCATCACGTTGTGAGATTTTGCCTTGACGTTGACAAGCGTCACACCGTGTGACCAAGTCATGGGCATCTCGATAAATAGTCGGCTAATAAAAACCACAAAAATCAAAGACTTTTCTTAGCATGTAGTTGGCATCCACATTATGTCCTCACGGTGGTCTTAAGGCTAAGCCGTGAGGATATCAACAACTTCTTGGCCGTAAATACATCGTCTAAACATTTGATCCGCACAAACTCAAAACAAGTAGGGGTCGTCCCAAAAATAATGCTTCACATCTTTGAAGAATTTTTTCTTTTGTTAGGACGACATCCCTTTCACAATAAAATTCCCCGCATGGTAGTTTGCAATGTCGGCAAACCATGGGGTACTAGAATCACCACGAAAGGTAACCATACCAAGAGTCTCGAGAGGAAATGTTTTGGTAATTTCCTTGTTCTCGAGAACATCTTGTGGAGAGGGGGATTTTTAAGTGCTTGATAAGTGGTCGGACCGTAAAGATTCTCCGCTCCTTTTTTATCACGAATAATGACATCAAATTCTTGGAGTAGGAGAATCCACCGGAGCAATCTCGGTTTAGCATCTTGCTTGGCAAGAAGATATTTGAGAGCCGAGTGTTCTTATACACTATGGTCTTTGATAAGACTAAGAATAGGCTGGAATTTCTCGAAAGCAACACCACGTCTAATATTCTTTCCCACTCGTTCGTAGTTGAGTAATGTGCACAAAGAATCCGTCATGTGGGGTCTTACTAGCAAATTGTAATATGGACATTAAAATGTTTTCAGGTCTCTACGTTGCCAAGACAACTAGCACCTACCGCGTACAATCATACTACATCACACATAAAAATTTGAATGGTAAGGTTCCCAATCAGGGGCAACTAAAATCGAGAAGCTTGTTAACTTCTTCTAAGTTATATTAAATTCAATACATTCTTTCGCGAAGATGAAAGGGTATCTTTTTTCAGAAGATGGGTCATCGCCCGGGCTATTTTAGAAAAATCTGATATATCGACGATTATAACCCGTCGTGACCTAAATAACTCGAAAGCCTTTGACGGAAGTCGGATGAGGGAGTTTAAGCTATAAATCAACTTTAGCTTTGTCAACTTAATCCGGACTTTGAAATCTTATGTCCTAAGAATACAATGCCTTCTTTTACATAAAATGGCCATTATTCTCCTAATTTAGATCTAAATTAGGTCTTCGTATCGTTTTGAGCATTTTGTCTAAATAGAGAGTCATGAAGAAAATAATCCCCGAAAGACAGAAATCATCCAAAAGACCTCCATTGATTCCTCGACATGTCCATGGGAAAATGGCCATCATGCACCTTTAGAACATGCTTGGAGCATTACATAAGCCGAAAGGCATGCGTCAGTAGGCAAACGTCCCATAAGGCAAGTGAGGTGGCTTCCTCTGGTTCTTGCGGGTCAATAGAGAATTTGAAAGTATCATGGAGCGCAAACCATCTAGAAAACGAATAGTATTCAGTTTTTCCACGCAAGTCTCTCAAGCATTTGACTTCCATATAACGAGTAACGAAAATGATCTCTTACGAGTGTCATCATTTTAACTTTTGGTAGTCAAGCATACACGCCATCCCGTAACTAAACTTCGAAGTAGGTATCAACTCATTATCATCATTTTCAATTATGGTTATACCGCCCTTCTTAGGCACACAATGAACGGGACTCACCCACGGGCTATCGAAGATAGGATAAATCAATCCGGCATCAAGGAGTTTGATAACTTCCTTTTTGATAACCTCGTGAATTTTTTGGTTCACACGTCTTTGATGTTGAATATGCCCGTTTCATAGTCATCTCGATTAATTTTTGTGAGTACAAAATGAGGGTCAATACCCTTCTATATCGAAAATACACCTAAGTGATGGCACGTCTTGCTGTGACTTTAAATACCTTAGAAGTCGGAACCTTCTTCATCTTCTTTTAAGTCCTTTAGCAATTATGACAGGTGTTTATCGGTACCCTCTAAAAAATGCATACTCAGATGATGAAGGTAGATCCGTGATCTCAAGCTCCCAGAGGATCGTCAATATTGAGATTTTACGAATTTTAGTTCCTCAACATGAAGTTCTTTGGATGGAGAGGAGTGACATGATGGATCATCTTTAATAACTTCTCACGAGGAAGAAGGATCTCCCTTCAAGATCAAAGTCGTCATCTATTCAATTCACCGATGTGAATTACTAAGTCATTAGTATAGACAAGCTATTCTGATTTCTTATCCAAAATAGCCATTCCCCTTCCTCAAAAGGAGTGAGAGATGGGGAAGAAGTAGAAATGATAGGATCTAAAGACGGAGTGGGATTGCCACTCGTAGAACTATTTGAGAATCCGAGCACTTCTTGAGCATACTCTCTACAATCTATGGTCCGATGACATCGATTCGATTAATCGACACATCATCATTGTAGGCATCATTGTAGGAGTATCTCGAAGTTTGACCAACTTTAAAGGTTATGGCTTCATCATCAACTCGGAGAGTTAATTCTTCACCGTAAACATCAATCAAAGCACGTGCCGTCCTCAAAAAGGGTCTCCCGAGAATTAAGGGAACCCGAGGATCGACAACATAATCAACGACTACGAAGTCGGCCGGAAAATGGAACTTTCCTACTTTTACAAAGACATCTTCGGCAATACCGGATGGACTAGTAGTCGATCGGTCTGCAAGTTCAAGAATCATTTGAGTAGGAGTAAGTTCGGGGAGTGAGAGCTTCTTCCATATGGAAAGAGGCATCAAGTTGATGCTTGCACCAAGATCGGCCAAGGCTAAGCATTCAACTAACTCCGGAAAATCACATGGAATAAGAAACTTGCCGGGGTCTCCAAGTTTTTCGGGCAACTTTTTTAGGATAACCGCCGAACAATTCTCATTCACCGGTGTTTTAGCTAAGTCAAACAATTTTTCTTTGTTATTAAGGAGACTTTTAAACATTGAAGCAAATTTCGGCATATGTAGAAGAGCATCCGCGAAACTGAGCTCGAAATGTAATTCCCTAAAGATTTCAACAAATTTCGAAGCTAGATTATCATCTTTTTCACGGAGATTCTTTTTGTTAGCTCTTGAAGGATAAGGTATAGACGGTTTAGGCTTAGGATCAACAATGGGCTCATCCATTGGAGCTTGAGTTTGGAGTACCAGAGGTTGGATGTTTTCAGTACTTGGTTGCACCGTATCCTTTGTCACATCGGTTTCCCGTTCCACCACCTTGGGAAGAGGAAAGAGAGGAGGTGGAATTGGAGGTCCATCATAAGAAATACCACTTCGGGTGGTGATTGCTTTCAAGTCACCTCTCGGGTTAGCAACGGTGTTGCTAGGAAGTGAACCCGAACCCGAAGAAGAAGCGGTATTCATTTGGAAAAAACTAGCCATCATATTCTTAAGCTCATTGGTTTGATTTGACATTGAAGTTTGTATTGAAGTTTGCATTTCATTTCTCAATTCATTTTTCACATTATTTATTTTATTTTGCATAGCTTTCATATTAGCATCATTTATCTTCTTGTAGTTTGACAATTCATTCGATGGAGCAACTTGAGTTTGCTGAATCGGAGCTTGATAATTCGGATTTCTTGATTATTTCCTCTGTTTTGATTATAACCTTGATTGTACCGGGTTTGATTATTTTGCACGTTCGGTTGAGCAAAACCCGATGGTCTAATTTGGTTAGCTACACTCTAAGGACGGTGTCCGGTATTTCCCTGATTATAGTTTACTGCGGCTGCTAAAACATATCCTTGAATATTATCTCGATATTCTGAAAAAATGTTGCCATCGGTGGCAAGACATTAATGGTAAGGATGTGGACCACCACAAGTAACACAAATTTCTTCAACCGCTTTCATAGAAGCTAGAGGAGAAGATTTCTGAAGAAGCATAGCCTTAATGACGTCGAAAAGAGCGACAATCTCGGGAAAATTAGGGGTAGAAGAAGGAGCATTCATACTCACTTTTGTAACAACCGGTTTGTTCCGTGAGTTGCGAACTTTTGATTTGTTTTCAATAATTGTCAAAGCATCTCGAGGAGTTTTAGTCAAAAGATTACCACTGGCGGCGGCATTCAAAGAATCTTGATCGGTTGGGGTTAAAGCATTGTAGAAGGTATCAAGTTGATGCAATTCCATAAAATCGTGATGTAGGCATGCACGAAGGAGATCCTTGAAACGATCACATGCCTCACAAAATGATTCATCAAAACGTTGCTAAAAATTCGTAATTTCATTCCGGAGATTTGTAGTTTTTGAAGGAGGAAAGATATGGTTAATAAACTTGGAAACAAGATCTTCCCAAGTAAGAATAGAACGAGGGGGTTCTTTTTCGAGCCAAATCCGAGCTGCCCCCTCGATAGAAAATAGAAAAAACATAAGCTTAATCGTGGAAGTAATCTTGTTAAACCAACGAATGTGAGCATGAGGAAAAGCACTTTGTAATGATTGCCAGAATCTGGATGTGAAATGACTGTCACGATCCGAGATGATAGATATTGGCACTCCATGCCGGGAGACTATTTCTTTGATGTATAACCTTGTAAGGGTTTCCATACTATCTGTCTCTCGGGTAGGGATGAAATGTGCGGATTTGGTAAGGCGATCGACAATGACCCAGATTGTGTCATGTCCGTTTGAGGTTTTGGGTAGTTTTGTGATGAAATCCATTGTTATTCTCTCCCACTTCCACATAGGAATCTCCAGTTGTACCAGTAAGCCGGATGGCTTCTGACATTCTGCTTTAACTCTAGAGCATGTTAAACATTTGCCAACATACTCAGCAATGATTGCCTTCATATTAGGCCACCAATAGAGTTTCTTTAGATCCTGATACATCTTGTCAGAACCTGGGTGAATGGAATACTTTGATTTATAGGACTCATGCATGATCAAGTCTCTCAGATTACCAAAGAGTGGTAACCAACTTCGATTCTTGATACATCGGGTTCCATCAGGATGTATTTCAAATGATTTGTCCATTCCTCGTAAGTTTTCAGCCTTGATGTTTTCTTCTTTAAGTGCTTCAGTTTGAGCTTTGAGAATTTGTGATGGTAATTTTGGATGAATGGTCATAACTAATGATCTAACTCGGAGTGGTTTGATTCGTTCCTTCTGGCTTAAGGCATCTGCTACGACATTTGCCTTTCCAGGATGGTAGCGAATTTCACAATCGTAATCTGCAAGCAATTCTAACCAACGACGTTGTCTTATGTTTAACTCTTTCTGATTAAGGATATGCTGAAGACTTTTATGATCAGTGAACACAGTACATTTGGTGCCATACAGATAGTGTCTCCAAATTTTAAGAGCGAATACTACTGCTCCTAATTCGAGATCAAAAGTGGTATAGTTTTCTTTATTAGGCTTAAGTTGTCGGGATACATATGCAAGAACCTTCTCTCTTTGCATTAACACCGCTCCCAGACCTTGATGGGATACATCACAATAAACAACAAAATCGTCATTTGCTTCTGGTAATGCTAAGATTAGAGCTTCATATAGCTTCTGTTTAAGCAATTGAAAAGCTGTCTCTTGGTCTTTGCCCTAGATATACTTCTTGTTTTTCTGGGTTAATTCAGTCAAAGACTTTGCAATCTTCGAGAAATCTTTGATAAATATCTGATAATAGCCGGCAAGTCCTAAGAATTGATGTATTTCTATGGGTGTAGTAGGAGATGTCCAATTCTTAACTGCTTTAATCTTGGCGGGGTCAACATGAAGTCCTTGACTATCAATTAAGTGTCCAAGAAATTGCACAATACGAATCCAGAAATCACACTTGGAGAACTTGGCATACAACTTCTCTTTCTTGAGTAATTCTAGGATTATTCTCAGATTATTTGCGTGCTCTTCTTTGTTACGAGAGTAGATGAGAATATCATCGATGAACACTATTACTAATTTGTCCAAGTATGGTTTACACACACAGTTCATGAGATCCATGAATACAGCAGGTGCGTTAGTTAAACCAAATGGCATTACTTGAAATTTATAATTTCCATATCTTGTTTTGAAAGCAGTCTTGGGAATATCTTCATCCCTTACTCTCAGTTGATGATAGCCTGATCTTAAGTCAATCTTCGAGTAGACACTCAAACCTTGAAGTTGGTCAAATAAGTCATCAATCTGAAAGATCCGTCTTTCTTTTTGACAAATAAGACGAGAGCTCCTCAAGGCGAGGTACTTGGTCGGATAAAACCTTAATCTACTAACTCTTAAAGTTGGTTAGATAGTTCCTGCATTTCTGAAGGAGCTAATCTATAAGGTGCTCGGGCTACAAGTGCCGCTCCTAGAATTAGTTTGATTTGGAATTCTACTTGGCGAACGGGAGGAAGGCCAGGTAGATCTTCTGGAAAAACTTCTAGGAATTTTCTAACTATTAGGATATCTTCTAGTCTTTCTCGTCTGACTTCTTTTTCATTACTTGGATTACGAAAATTTTACAACCTCGGGATATATATCTTTCAGTTTTTATACATGATATGAGACTTAGTCTGGTTTTACATTGATTACCTTGGATGATCAAAGTTTCACTGTTGATTGGGATGTGGACGACTTTCTTGTCACAGATAATTCTAGCATGATACTTGGATAACCAATCCATACCAATGATGACGTCGAAACTATCGAGTTTGATCGGCATAAGATCAATTTCGAAAGTTTGGTTTAACAAAGTCAGAGTGCAACCTTGAATAATGATGTTTGTGCTTACTAGGTTTCCGTCAGCCATTTTGATATTGTAAAAGGTATCTATTGTAATGGGTGGAATATTTAGCTTAGAGGCAAGAGATATGGATACGAAGCTTTTATCGGCTCCAGAATCAAATAATACTCTAGCTAGATGTTAGTTTAAAAGGAACATACTCGTGACTACGTTCGGGTCTTGGTAAGCATTCCTATCCCTCAGCATGTAGTCTCTTCCCTGGGCATTGTTATTGGTGGTCTTTTGGCACTGATTTGTATAATGCCCTTTCTCTCCACAGGCATGACAAGTAACTGTCACTGGTAGCATATTACTTAAAGTGGCTAGCCCTTTGTTTCTACAGTTCTTGGTCAGATGGCCTACCTTGTTGCAAGTATTACACTTGATAGTGCAAGATCCTATGTGATGCAGAGTGCATTCCTTACACAAGGGACGGTTTCCAGTATACCTATTGTTTTTAGTTGGAGTGACAGCATAAGACCTGAAGGTTTTATGTCTTCTATTTTGTTGTGGTTGGTGATTATTGTAGCGGTTGTTGGTGTTGGTGTTACGGTAGTTGTTGTTGTTGAAAGTTCTTCTGTCATCAAACTTTCATTTGTGATCACTTGATACTTGCACCAGAGTGTGCTTTGTTACCTGATCTATTAGCCTCTGGGCTATGTTAATGGCTTCCTCTAGAGTTTGAGGTTTAGAGGCGTTAACATTCCCTTCAATACTTCGACGCAATCCCTCGATGAAAACTTCCATCATTTTCTCAGAATCTGGCATCATAGTGGGACACAAGGTTGCCAATTCTTGGAATCTTCTCACATATGTCTTGAGATCATTCCCTTTCATAGTCAGATGGTAAAATTCATCTTCCATCTTCTGGACTTCAGTTCGGGGACAGTACTTCTTTATTAAAAGTTTCTTGAATTCAACCCAGGTAATCTTGTAAGCTTCTTCTATCCCAATAGGTTGGGCAAAAGAATTCCACCAAGATAGAGCTTCTTCAGTTAAAGTATGAGTAGCAAACTTCACCTTGCAGTCTTCGGTACAATTGCTACGGGAAAACACTGATTCAGTTCTTTCAATCCAGCGGATAAGACCAATAGCGCCTTCCGTACCTTTAAAGTTGATAGGTTGGCAGCTCATGAACTCTTTGTAGCTACACTGTCTTGCTATAGGAGCTTCTCTTGGTCTGGTGGTATTATCAGTATTTGCCATGTTAGCGGCTTGTGCTTCCAGAGATGCGGTAACACTGTCAGCAACTAGTTTCCTGATGGCAACCTGAGTCATGGCTGGTGCTTCGTATGTTTACATCCTTATGGGAGGCATTACTATCAAACACAAGTTAACATGTAATAAGAATGAATCACAAGTTATAAAATGATTAAAGTTCAAAAATAAACATTGTCCCACAATAGTGAAATCCAAAATCATAGAAATTCATATCAAATAAGTATCTATGATATAATTAGAAGTCATGTGTATGAATTCATAAGTATGAAGACTTAGATGATGAATATAAAGAGAAGTATTAATAAGATGGATATAACGTTTATGAAACAAAAAGGTAATAACGTAATCACCATTGTATAAATAACTTGTCTAAATAATAATACTATAGCAAAACTTGATAAAAGTGTCATTATTCATACATCAATATTTGATTCTAGAAAGCTGTAAACTACACAAATCTAATCTGGTGTTCTCCCCTTGTGAGTTTTTGAGTTCTTGATCTTGTTAGACGACTTAAACATGGATATCCTCAATGATTATTTCCATATTATAACAAGTAACTACTCATCAGGTCCCTCGGGGACTGGTTTACTTACCCAGTGGTCGCGGTATGACCTAATGATTTATCTAACTCGCAAAATAGACTCATCAAACGGATAGTCTGGTGATGTGTAAGTTTACCAAACCTGAGATGACGATCCTACTGATGAAAGAGATACTGAAATAGGAGATTCACCAGAGTCACTATGTCTTAAAGTGGTGAAATGTCCTCAGGAGGAAAGGAAATCTCGGAGAATAGTCGTGAAGTCGAGGTATAGATAGGAGCATTTTTTGAGGAAAAAGCAATCTCCAGCATCGTAATCAAAGGGATGAAGGGTGGTGTACTAAGTACATGAAATGTATAACAACCCAGTGGAAATAACATAAGTTATTTATATAATAGTATAATAGGTATGTATTATCTGCTACGCAAATCTCTTACATACACTATTCGGGGAAATAATATGGCACGGAAGGAACTACTTGGATGGAAAAAATAGTTATAAGTTAGGTTTTACCCTTGTTCTCTATAACCATGAGCTCTGATACCAATCTGTAACACCCATATTTTTGACATATAGCAGCGGAAGCTAATCTGGGGTATTACTTCATGGATCAACAGACATAATCATAGAAAACGACTCAAAAGAGACTTTTTGAAAATTTAGTTTAGCATTCAATAAACAAGAGTATTATCATAAGGTATATGTCCAAAATCTAGAAACATAAGGTTTGAATGATAACAATTTAGCCATCTTTAAGTCCGTGCCACTCTGTGTCATAAGTTGCTCAACCTAAGATAAAGATGCTAAAAGGGTCAACACAAAGATTGAGTGAGATTCATAGGTTTTCAGTTGTAGTAGTTAAGTACAAGTTCAATAGTTGGTTACGTTAGTTATGGCACTCATAAATGTAAATAATTTTCGATGAGTATAATTATTTAAATGAAAATAGTTTGAAAACAATTAGTCATAGGTAGTGGAAAATAATTGCAACACATACAATTATCATAGAAAACAGTATTATATTATTGCCCTAAGCTCATGAATCACATATTTACACTTAATAGAACCGGGAGCCTCTATCCGAAGACATACTAGAGCTACTTACCCAAAATAGATACAGACACTAATACCCAAAGGATACTAGGAGCTACTACCCAAAGAAACAAGTGATCTATAACCTAAAGTATAATTGGGATGTACTAATGAAAATGGGGTGACTTAGGAAATAAAAATATCAGATAGCAAATAGTTGGAAGAAGACACTTGTATTCATAGTTTATATCATAAATCCCCCACGGGATATATAAAACAAATAAAGATGGTACTGTTCCAGTGATGGAACCAATCACATATCAAAAACCACTTGTGTTTAATTTGAAAAACAAGCATGTATCCCCTCGCGGGTTTATAAAACATGTAACAAAGAAAGAGGCGATGCTATGAACTCCACAACAACAGTTTTAAGTACTTGGTATATTAAAAATAATTAAAGCAGTAATCACCTGCGAGTTTTATAAAACATTCCAAAGATTAAATCGTAGGCTAAGAAACTCACAATATCGGTTTTTAAGTACTGTGTATATTATAAAAACAATTGAGCATGTATCCCAGGCGGTTGTATAAAACAATTTAAAAGATTGAAATGCGAGGCTATAACTCACCTTAATATTACAGGGAAATCTGATTGAATGTAAAGTATATCAAGTGAAATTAACGCATGACAAGCAACCTGAAGAAATATGTCAAGTCTTAAGTGTAATGGTTTAATGTTTTACAACTCATGAAGTTTAACTTACATGTTTATTATCAATTTATGGAAATTATTGTATCGCAGTTGGGCTATCATAATCCAGATGCAAATAGTATCGTATTGAGGAGCCTAGGCAGCTATAAATCGAAACCACAGCAAACTCGTCAAAACGAAAACTCAATGAAAACCCTTCATATGAAATTCCCTAGAACGTGATAACGAATTTAAGATTATTAAGTTTTTTTCAATATTAGTTGATGAAAATTACGTTAAAAATATAACGAAATAATGCTCGATTATTGATTCAATAACTATAAAATGTGAGTCGGCAACCCCCCTTCTAGTTTTCCACAAACTTCATCAACTTCATTCATGAATTTTACTATCCCTAATGATGAATCATAAGTCATATTAGATACTTCAACAAATGGCTTTCATAACACTACTTGTGACAAGGAAGGGACTATAACCGAACTAATATCCTCCGCAATTAAGAAATCCGCAATGTAAGTGAAATTTCCTACAAAGATATGCATCCCTCTGATTCTTCCTATAAAATTACTTATTCTTCTAGGGTCCTCAGGATCTACCCTAGGTTCAAGTTGCCTTTTCATGATCCAATTGTAATGCATACGAGTCATGATGTTTACGAGAGATTTAAGATCTATGTAAGCTTACCACACATGTATGTGTCCTATGTTGCATGGAATTTTGAGGTTTGAAGGATGTCTTCCTACGATGATTGGGCATCTCCTAAAGAAATATGGACTAGGGTCGCGCAATAAGTACTTAGGGTATGCTAATTCATCTCAAGTTAGGTATTTATCAAAGTACTCGACACCTGGTTCTTCCACTTCTACTACTTCTTCTTCTTCCTCTATTTCTTCCTCACTAAGATCTCTAATCTCATACTCCTTGAATAATTTAATAAATCATACATCTCATTCTAAGCAAGAAGATTCTCTTTCAAGAGGTAGAGCAGTTAAGTTCAAAGATTCAAGGGATGTACTGATCTCTCGAATCTTCCTATTCTTGAACGATTGGGTGATTCGGGTGGTGATAATGGATTTGCGTTCTCCATAATGAAGAATGGAATACTAAAATGGAAATTACAAAACAAAAACACAAAGAAAAGATAGACTAAAAGATAACTAACCTAAAAAGAAAAGTAAAATCTCACTCGATAGGAATCTAGTGAGTAGACCAAGCTAGTTAGAATCTAAAACCTAGACTATTCCCCGGCAACAGCGCAAAAAAACTTGATTCGGTGGGTTGCAACGCAGAAGTTTTACAACCCGCCTAGGTAGAGTAACTAAGCGTTGTAGTATAGTATTAGCAAGACTCAGGAGGTTATCATCATTCTCTAGGGGAATAGTTTGGGTAGACTCGAATTGTACGTTACTAAGGTCTAAGGATTGAAAGAAGACTATTTTTGTGTTTATATATTTTATTGAAAGCAAGTAAAATCTAGGGTTTGAAGAGTGGGTTGATTAAACTACTAACTACTCCTAAATCTAATCTAATTATGCAGATAAGTAAATGTGGGAAACTCGTATGGTTAAACAAACATGTTCACTTAATCATGCATTACTCCCTAGTCTCTCTCTCTCTCTCTAATTCTATTGCCCGTTGCCCTCATTAGCGTAATGTGTAAGTATTCCCCTAATTCAGCAGCGGGTTGGTCAAATCTACTATCTATGTGACAACCTAGATGGTGGTTACCTGCAGACATCGCTCACGTCCAATAGTAAATTCACGCGCACTAATACTTAATTAGGAATCCACCCTTATGGCAAACTAGATATGAAGATCCAGAATGTGGGTATCCTCTTAACCTAATCACGTTTCCCTAAACGTCTCCTCTATGATATGAATATCAAATAGCTAGTTTTCTAATGCCTAACGTGCACACCACTAACAAGAAGCAAAATAAAAAGAGATTAAAAACTAGGTTTCTTGCAATCACCCTACGGACTTTACGTTGCAGGTCATTGGGTGATCTTATTCTTATATATCCCGTGCAACATGTAGAGGTCTCTTCCCTAGGACATGTTATGAGTTCTTGTTGATCTGCTTTTCAATCGAATGGCAAATCTGATTTGGCAATAATGCCCTTTCTCTTGCTCCCATCATGTCATGACAAGATATACTATATTGTCTTCGACTATTGATCGCACTAGATTACTAATCCGCAGTGGCCTGAGGCTCTTCATGTAATTGTAGACCATCTTCCTGTAGGGGGGGGGGGACTACGACCTGGCCCACACTTGTTACAAGTATTACAACTTAACAGTGCAAAGGTCTTTGATGCAGAAATGCATATTCTCTTACACAAGGACATATTCCAATCCTTGGCTATGCCCGTAATGCCCCATAATAGCGTAATGTGTAAGTATTCCAATACGCTATTGTTAATTCATCTGGCGATGTGACATCAATACAAGAGTCATGAAGTGTCTCACTAATCTACTACTACTCGTGCACAATTCCTAGAGTTGGTGGCATTATCTGTAGATGCGCGGTTGCTGTGAGTGTTGGACAGATTAATGTAAATTGTTCAGCATGCGTCTCACGTTCTGTTCTGGTTGGTGATTATTGTAGCGGTTGTTGGTGTTGGTGTTAATGTAATTGTTGTTGTTGTTGAAAGTTCTTCTGTCGTCAAACTTTCGTTTGTGATCATTTGATATTTGCACCAGAGTGTGATTTATTACCTGATCCATTAGCCTTTGGGCTATGTTAATGGCTTCCTCTAGAATTTGAGGTTTAGAGGCGGTAACATTCCCTTTAATACTTTGAGGCAATCCTCCGATAAAAACTTCCATCATTTTTCTCAGAATCTGACACCATAGTGGGACATAAGGTTGCCAATTCCTGGAATCTTCTCACATATGTCTTGAGATCATTCCCCTTCATAGTCAGATGGTAAAACCCGTCTTTCATCTTCTGGACCTCAGTTCGGGGACAATATTTCTTTATCAAAAGCTTCTTAAATTCAACCCAGGTAATCTTGTAAGCTTCTTCTATCCCAATAGGTTGGGCAAAATAATTCCACCAGGATAGAGCTTCTTCAGTTAAAGTACCAGTAGCAAACTTCACCTTGCAGTCTTCGGTACAGTTGGTACGAGAAAACACTGATTCAGTTCGCTTAAACAAGCGGATAAGACCAACAACTCCTTTTGTACCTTTGAAATTGAAAGGTTGGCAGCTCATGAAATCTTTGTAGCTACACTTTCTTGCTACATGAGCTTCTCTTTCTCCGGTGTTCCTATTGGTATTGTCAGCATTTACCATCGTTACAGCTTGTGCCTCCAGAGTTGCGGTAACACTGTCAACAACTAGTTTCCTAATGACAGCTTGAGTCATGGCTGGTGCTTTAGATGTTGATGTCCTTTTGGGAGGCATTCTATCAACATAAGACAACACGTAATAAGAATGATATCATAATTCTTTCCTTAAAATGCGTAAGGT
>BQNB010088090.1:0-27748 GCA_026074375.1 Tanacetum coccineum | reverse complement strand
TGTCGGCATAACTATTTTGGCTAGACACCCCTACACTCGTAAGTACTGATATATTGGTTTTCTTCACATCCACAATTCATAAGAGGTCTCTTCTTGTTCCTTACAAGGTATCTTATTTAAAGATAAGTAGTCGTTAGAATGGCTCCCCCCCCCAAACATGTCTTGGCATAAACTAGAACTTATCAACATGGAATTAACCATTTATTTTAAGGTACAGTTCTTCCTTTCGGCAATACTGTTTTTATTAGGTGAATAGGGAGCACTAAACTCGTGTCTGATTCCATATTTCACACATAGATCAGCGAATGGAGACACGTATTCACCTTCTTTATCACTTCGTACAACCTTGATTTTCCTACCAAGTTGATTCTCAACTTCGGTTTTGTATAGAACAAACTTGTCTATAGCTTCATCTTTACTTTTCAATAAGTAAACGTAGAAATACTTTGTACAATCATCAATAAATGTGATAAAGTACTTATTGCCACCTTTTGTGGGTAGTGATTTCAAATCACATATGTTTGTGTGTATCATATCAAGTGGTTTGGTTTTTCGTTCAACCGATTTGAAAGATGATCTTGTAAGTTTGGCTTCAACACAAGTTTCACACTTATATTTTGAATCAATATGAAAATTTGCTATGCTATTAAATTTAATCAAACAACGCATCGAATTAAAATTTACATGTCCAAGACGACCATGCCACACATTTGAAGACTCAATCAAGTAGGTAGAAGAATTCATTTTATTGATATCATTCATAACAACCATTACATTGAGCTTAAACATACCATTCACGTCATATACCCTACCAACATACATTTGATTCTTAGACAAAACAAACTTATTAGACTAAAAAACAAGACAAAATCCAAACTTGTTCAACAGCCAACCAGATACAAGATTCTTGCGAATCTCCAGAACATACAAGACATTAGTCAACTTGAGCTCTTTCTCGAATGTCATTTTTAGAATAACATCTCCTTCACCCTTGATATCAGCAGTTTCAGAGTTGCTCATGTACAGCTTCTCTCCATTGTCATCTGCTCTGAAAGAGTGAAACATACTCTTATCAGCACACACATGACGGGTTGCCCCAGTATCAACCCACCAACCACTGTTGTTAGAACCTACCAGGTTAACTTCAGAGATCATGGCAATGACGTCAAACACCATAGCAATCATGTCCATATTATCATTCACCATATTAGCTTGGGGTGGATTCACCCGCTTAGGCATCTTTCAATTAGCAACATGGTGACCTGGCTGGTCACAATTATAGCAAGTCCCCTGGAAATTCTGTTTTACAATTCCAGCTTTAGGAGCAAGGTACTCAGCCTTCCCTTTGCCCTTCTTGTCATTCTTCCCTTTGCCTTTTCTTTTTTTCCTTTGAATTGGACATTAAAGATGACCCATCATGCTCAACCATATTAGCCTTGGCAGAATCAGGTGTATAAGTGTTTTTCTGAGCCAACTTGTTATCTTCTTCAATACAAAGATGAACAACTAAGTCTTCAACACTCATCTCCTTTCGTTTATGCTTCAAGTAGTTTTTAAATTCTACCTAGCTTGGAGGTAACTTTTCAATAATAGTAGCAACTTAAAAAGTTTCACTCAAAGTCATTCCCTCAGAATGAATGTCATGTAGCATAACCTGCAGATCTTGAACCTGACTGATCACGTTCTTTGAATCAACCATCTTGTAATCCAAAAACCGAGCTACCACGAACTTATTTGTACCAACATCCTCTGTTTTGTACTTGTGTTCCAATGACTCCCATAATTCTTTGGTAGTCGTGGTCTTGCAGTACACGTTATACAAAGAGTCCACCAGACCATTCAAAACATAATTGTGACACAAGAAGTATGAATGTTTGATAACATCAAATATTTAATACTTTTTCATGTCAAATTCTCGCGTTTATTGCTTTGCTTTATATCAATTTTATATGAATTCGATACTTAATTCATTTATTTTGCGAATTCAGGTAATTAGAGGCATTGGAACAGAAAAAGCGAAATATGGCTAAAAATAGTACCAATACTAATTTATTTAGTAGAGGTACTAAAATTCAATGAACGGCTACTAAAATTATACAGGATGTAGCCTAAGAGCCACATGAAGGATAGTACCACTACTATATTATTTATTAGGGGTACTATATTTTTAATGACTAATGATATCGAATTGGATGCTTAGAAGACATTACGGCGTAACGTCCCGCAGGAGTTATGCCGTAATCAATTATTAATTACGAAGATTTGGTGCTGACCAGGCATTACGGCGTAACATCCCGCAAGAGTTAAGCCGTAAAATATTATTATGGAAAAGATATTTATGCTGACTAAGGGTTACGACGTAACCGGGTGATTTAATTACGCCGTAACATATTTTTACACTACATGAAGGAAAGCCACGTCAGAAAGTCGGTGCGGTTACGCCGTAATGATGACTCATCACGGGACCAACGTATACAAAAAGTATGAAGTTTCATTAAAAATATAATACTTTATAAAGTGGAGGGACTGAATTCACCAAGTGATCAAAGACATATTTTACTATAAATATAAGAATGAATTCTCATTCTAATCATTCCCTCTGGCGTATAGTCGACGATTAGAAACTTCAGGGTTTGCCATGGCGTTCGACTAGGGGATCGAGAGCATTAATTCAACACAGTTTGTAATCATACTTCAATTTATTTTGGTCAAATATAATCACACATATTATTTTGATTGAGCAGATCATGCGCTTTAATTTATTGTTGCTATGTTATTAATTGTGCTTAATTATTTGTTCTTGGCATTTAATTATTAAATTATCTCTTTTGATTATTAAGTTATGATCTCGTTGTTTTATTGCTTTCTTTATTATTTTATGCAGTGTGTTTAAGTGATCTTTGTGCTTCTGAGTAAGTATTAAGTTGAGGTTGTGAAAACTCTTGGTGTATCGTGATCTACGACACCAAGTGTTTTCTATTCTTCTAAGTGAATGACCAATATTAATTGGTGGGTCGACCCATGACCCCTTAAAATTAATACTCAGTTAGGAGTGCAAGCTAATATGGAGACCACCTATTTAGGATTAAGCGTATCTCTTAAAATAAGTGGCTTTAAGGTTGCGACAATACATTGCACTAGAGGTCATTATATTTAATTGCGTTCATCCTTCCTAGTTCTCCACCACTATACCAATTCCCTTTTTGACAAGCAAGGCTTACCACCAAAACAACTCCACAATAATCTCAAACAAACTCAAACATGCTTTCTTTCCTGTATTCTTAGGTAGAATAATAAAATCAATTAGACGACTAGAGACATAAACCGTTCTTTGGGTCGACACCCGTACTTACCAATCACTACACTATACACGATAGGGTACACTGCTCTTTAGTGCGTAGGAATAGTCAAGGTAGTTAGGGTTTTATAAATGTAAAACCTGATGTAGTTTTTATTTAAAAGAAATTACGCATCAAGTTTTTGGCGCCATTGTCGGGGAACGGTTTTTGTAGTTTTTGATTGTTTGATTGATATATGTGTGTTTGTTTGTGTTTGTGTATGCTTGAACCTTCTATTCTTCTCCTATTTCTGTGTGCTTGTTTGAGTGAAATGAAAAAAAAAATCGTCTCAGACTTGGTTATGACGTAACTTGGTAGTGCTTGTTGCGACATATAGGATTACCAAGTTTGGGACACCAAAAATAGTTTGGGCATTGCTTGAACTTTTAAAAAATATTTTCTAATGTCGCCTCTGTTTTAATATTGAGCCTGATAACCTTAATGTTTTTATGCATGTGGTATTAATCCTGAGTCAAGTATTTTCCAATATTGTATGCTCCTCTTCTTTTGCTCAGTTTTATTACACATTTAATGCACAGGGTTTGTTAGTGTGCAGGATGAGCAATTATTTTTAGGTTGAGGAGATGACATGAAGATTGGACATGTGTGGAGATGTCCAAGTAAGCCTGTGAGGGAGGCTTGAGTCTAACTTAAAGACTCGGTTCAAAAGAAAAGTGCTACTCGGGAGACAACCCGACCTATCCTTTTAATTTAGTTCATTTAATTTCTACATTTTAGTTGGTTTGTATGTTTTTCACCTGTTTTTGCAGGTTCAGCAACAAGGAGGGTAAAATCAAGATCGGCTCGACCCGTAATTATGTGGTAAATGTAGCTGTTGTGGCAGTAGTTACGGCATAACACCTATGGTTACACCATAACCATATCAATTACGTCGTAAACCTTTCCATGGTTACGCCGTAACAACTAAACTAAAATTTTCAAAATTACCACTCAATTACGGTGTAACCACCGGGGTTACGCCATAACCTCTTTCTGAAAATCTAAAAAAATCAAGTTTTTAAACATTTCTAAACCGTGTACAAGTAAATGAACTTTGTGGGTATGTTCTCTGAAAACCCTCACAAGACTTCACTCGTCCACTTGGGTCACCAAGTGGTTTAAAAGGCTTGTTGCATACGCCAAATGCAACCGTGATTCCTATGAAAGTGAGTTAGGTTTTGTATAGTTTTGTATATCATGTGCTATGATGCTTTTTATCTAGGTTTATGCTTTTGGTATTAGTCTTTCCTGCAGCTATACAGGTAATGCACAGGATGAGGTGCCAGGATACTAATCAAGCTGCAAGGAAGCATCTCAAAATGTTATAGTCGGATGCTTTACTGGATGATAAATTCGCCTGTGATGGTGAATGTTGCTCGAGGAAGCAGACTTGGAGCATGGATTCGAGCATGCTGTCTCTTCATCTTACGAGAAAATCCAAGGGAGTAATCCGTTCCATTTCTAACCCTTCCTATTTCAATTTTATATGCTTAAGTTTGACTCAAGTGAGGGGAAGGGATTAGAAATAAACACCCATTTGATTATACTTGCCTTTATTTTTCTAGTATATTTTGAAAAATGTTTCATTACTAAAATTTTGACATGTTTTTTATTACTTAACTAGTTAAAACTTTACTGAGCACACCTACCTTATAAATCCATTGTGTGAGGATAAGCCTTTCCGTTTTCCCCTTATACATAAATCCAATAAAAATGAGTGTGCTGGTGGCGGTAGTAGACTTTAGAACTTGGCCTGGTATATCTTTTTGAGACCACCAAAATGAGCATTGCACCTAGTGTAATCGGTGTAGCTATGATAAAAGGAAAATTTTAGGATTAACCCCAAATAGCCCATCTATGTTATGTTTGTGTATATTGACTTATCATAGTAATTAGTCAGTCCCCCTGTTAAACCCTTTGTTGCACTCATTTTAGTGCAAGATACCATTAGTACACCATGTTGAGCCATTCTTTTCATTTTGTAACCTAATATATGTTGTTGCGTTACACCTATCGCCTAGCCTACCCTGTAGTTTCTTTTGTCAATGATCGGGGAGTTGCTAGTTAATTTTGGCTTTCACTGATGGAAGTTGCGGGTTAGAATAGAGGGTATTTGAAGAAAAGATGGGGTTTGAAGATAGTTGATCTCAAGTGGGGGGATGCTCATGTATATATGTGTCTGTATCATGATTCATTTCATCGTATCCTTGTCTTGCTTCAAAAAAAGAAAAAATAGAAAAAATAGAATAAAGAGGATGCAAGAAAGTGTAGTGTGTTGCAGCTGATCATCATTATAAATTAGCTCTTATGTTGTATTGTGGCAGTATTTCTGCCTTGTCCAACTGGTGGCGATTCCGTCTTTATAAACGGGTAGTTCTTATAAACCCGTAATATTTCTATCTCTCCTTTCTATTATAAGTCTATTTGTACAATGAGGGCATTGTACATCTCAAGTGGGAGGAAGAGAGATATAAATGAGGTATTTGATGAAATTATGTGCTAATTTGGCCCAAATTTTAAAAAAATTTAGCACATAATTTTTGTTCATTGATGATGAAGGCCGAGTTAATGCGACTTTCTTGCCTATGTTATAGAGATGATAAGGCAATACATTATATTTCATACGCATTAACTCGTGTATTATGAAGACCCCTTGAATTTTGACCCTCATTTTTACCTTATGAGATTTGAATGCGACCAGTGACGGGGAGATTGTAGACTTAAGAAACTATTTGATTTGTGTTTTTATTTAACAACAATTAAATATGCATACCATGTCTCTATCCTACCCTATATCATTCTCCTAACCCTTGGTTTTACTCGAATGAGGGAATTGAATGCAATCATACATGTCTATTCTGTTGTTACGGATGTGTATGTGTGGTTTTGTCGCCCTTGTTAGTGTAACGCTTTTGGTTAAAATTGTAATAAAAGAATGATTTACCCCTTAAGCCTTTGTGTTGTGTCAACCCATTTGCCTTTTTAAACACTTGCATCTAGACTCTAGCGGTGGAGATTAGTATCCCTTAAGGCCATGGCTTATGATAGATTACTCGCCATAACAGAGCATTTGAGTGGATCACCAAAAATAAAACACATAGATTAGTGAGAGTATGAGTGTGATTCGTTGTTTCTTTTCGTGAGGTGCTCGGTTTGGAATTTTCTAGCATAGGTAATTTTTTAATTCATATCTTCTAGGATAACTAGGAAGATATCTCTTTGAGAATTATTTAAAAGGTTCTACTTAAGGGAAGTAGAAATCAAGTTGGGGGATATTTGATAACATCAAATATTTAATACTTTTTCATGTCAAATTCCCGCATTTATTGCTTTGCTTTATATCAGTTTTATCTGCATTTGATACTTAATCTATTTATTTTGCGAATTCAGGTAATTAGAGGCATTGGAACAGAAAAAGGCAAAATATGGCTAAAAATAGTACCAATACAAGTTTTTTTTATTTAGTAGAGGTACTAAAATTATATGAAAGACTACTAAAATTCTACAGGATGTAGCCTAAGAGCCTTGGTTCGTCTTAAAGTACGTATATATAAAACAACTCAAATGCAAATCTCAACCAAATGCCCTTGACCAAGGCAAAAGGTCAAAATCTACACAAAGAGATTAAATATATATACACAAGTAAGAATCAATTATAAAAAGATTCCGGAAGAGATATTCCCGGGTCGTATGTCCCAACGAGGCTGCAATTGAAATTTATCCTGGTTTGATGACATTAAATGATGGAGAAACTGATAATGATTGATAACTAACAATAAATAAATACTTAATTTAATCTACGGGAAAACAAGCAAAGGAAATGGGGATCTTAAAAACTACGGGAAGACCAAAATTAGGTATAAGGAAATCCTCAAAATTAAATCTAAATTTAAATACACGGGGAACAGAAAAAGGTATTGCTCGGGAACACCTGAAAATACTAAAAATTTAGAAAAATAAATGCTAAATAAAAATTAAAATCAAAATTAAATTCAATCAACTTATTTGAAAAATAAAGAAAACTAGAACTAAAACGGAGGTCCGTTTTGAATGCTAAACGAAAAGAAACGGTAAAACTTACCCGTAAAAACGGTCTAAAACTGAATTTTAAGAAAATTAAGCCTACACTAAATTTTATAATTTTTCCTAGACACTAATGACAAAAGAAAATATTGTAAAAAAGAAAAATATTTTTTTATTAATTTTTAGATTTTTATGATTTTTTTTAAAGATTAAAAACTAATTAAAATTAAAAAATAGAAAAAGACCAAAAATTAAAGTTTATAAAAATCTGAAAAAATAAAATTAAATAAAGAAATAAGTTAACAATTCTAAAAATATAAAAAATTGCCCAAAAGTTACTGATTTTTATAAAAAGTAAATATAAACTAATTAAATTTTAACCAAATTAATTAATTAAAATTAAATTAACTAACATAGGCTAATGTTGTTAAAACTAAAGACTAACAGTGAAAGGACACAAGGACAAACGGGGTAACAGTCTACTAACTACAGGGACTAACACTGTTAACAAGAAAAGAGAAAGTTACACAAATGGTCCCTGAGTTGGACCCCGATTACAAGGTGGGTCCAACAGCTTATTAGACAAAACTTATAAAAGCAAACTTATTCAGGGGCTTAAGAGGAACATTTTTTGTAATAAGCACATAAGCTGAATCTCAAAGAATAAGCCAGAAATGTGAGCTTTTGGGGCTGCAAAAGCTAAATAAGCTTTTTAGCTTATTTTTCTTTCTTTTTGGGGCTTAAGCTCACAAGATAAGCTGAAAACTAAAGAAATAAGCTACTAGGCCTAAGGGAGTCCTAATGATAAGCTAAGGTTCCTAGAATAAGCCCTAAAATAAGCTGGGCAGTACTTTGGCTATATTAACAGTTTTTTAAAAGAAAACAGAAAAATGGTGACTTTAAGGCCTAAATAAGCTATATTAGAGGGGGAAATAAGCTACAACATTTTTGTTGGGGGAATTAAAGAACAACTAATAACTATTAATAAAAGCCAAAAGACCCTAAAGGCTTAATACCTAAATAAGCTATAAAAAGGTGCTGAAAATTGGTTTCAAGCACCAGGGGGAAAAAAAAAGAGGTCAACACAGTGAGCTATGGGCTTATTTTGAGCTTATTGAAATAAGCTCTTAAGAGCTTATATTAGCCAAACAAAGATAAAAACAGAATTAAAGGGGTTTCCATGAGCTTATTTCAAAACTTTGGGGGCTTAAGGCAAGAAAAAGTTGCTGATATTGGGCTTAAAGTTGACACGAGTTTACAAAAATTATGCATGTATACTTTGAACTCATAACTTTGGTCAAACCAAAGGGACAGCACAAGGTGTTGGGTAAATAGCTAGAAATAACAACAACAAGCACACAACTAGTGTGCTTAAAGCTGTATAAGCAAGCTGAGCCTTTAAAGCTCATTTAGCTTATTTCAAATATTTGACCGAAACCAAAAGATAACTAAAAATTTTTATTTTAGAACTAAAAGTGTAATCAAAGTGGCTTGTTTAACCCCTACACACTCAGCCAAAGGGTGGAGTGGGTTACAACCCAAACCAACTCATATTTTACCCATTTTAACAACAAACCAAACACCCCCCTTTAAATGTATAAAATCGGGTTTTTTACCTTTTCTAATGAATAATGGCTAAGAAAAGTGATTATATAGTAAGGATTAATAAACAATTTAACACATTCTTACATAATTTAATTCAGAATTAAAAAGCTTTAAATGATAATTTCAAATTTTGACAATGGCCCTTTTTCTCAAACTCTTAGCTTTTATTAAGACTGAAAGTTATTACAAACATAGGCTTTAAAGAAACTGAATACACTTAAATATATTAAAAGAAAAACTTGGAATTGAAAATTAAGCTAAAAACATAAAAAAAATGTGGTTATGTCCCTTCGCTTGGTCTTGGCTCTTTTCATAGAAGCTTAGAGTCCATTCACCTTGGACTTGAGGGATGTGTTTGTTGTGAGAGTGGGAAGCAATCCAAGCAATCCCAGCCTTTCATTTGGTCTTATACACCATCTCACCATTGAAATGGTTTTCCGGGTGTTAAGTGTTTGCAAGTGGGAAGGGAATAGGGGCAGGGTAAGGTGAGGGAGAGCTGGTGGAGTACTTGGGAGGTGGTATTGGCATAAAAACGTGGGGCGAGAGGGTGGTATGGGTTTTGGCGCAAGGCATGTACAGGGGGTGGGTTGCAGGGTTTAAACACAAAGATTGGGGAAGAGGCACAAATGCCCCCCAACTTTCCTTCTCTTTTCATTTGTTTTGGCCCGTTTTTTTTAGTTATAACATAAGTTTGGAAAGTGACAGCGTTCAGTCCATGTGTTTTTTAATAACTAAAAGAAAAGAAGGGTTTAGGGGAAATTGCAAAACTGGTCCCTGCGTTTTAAACTAAAAGGATTATTGTAAAATTGCAATTTCAGCACCTGGTTTTTATTTTTCTCTTTTTCCTTATAAAAACAACTTTTAAAAACTTGGCATCTATTTGGCCACATTTTCTTTATTTTTTCATTTTTAATTATAAAACAAGTTTTTAAAATTTACATTTTTGGTCCTTGAGTTTTATAAAAAAGATGTTTTGGGCTATTGGGCTTGTATTGGGCCCACTGGGTTTGGGTTTGGGCCTTCAAAGTCTTCACAGTCTTTGTCAAATGCACACAAATGGGCTGTTGTAAATGATTGAGGGCCCATTTGGTCTTCACAGTCTTCATAATTATACTATTGGGCTTTCCCGGCCCCGGCCATCAGATGGGTAAGATTGCCAACCAACAGGTTTCTTCAGTTCCGGCTCTGGTTTGACTGGCTGATTCGTCAGTATTGACTCTGACTTTGGCATTTTTGGACTTTGGCCTTGATTTTGCACAGTCTTTTCCATTCCATGCTCAGTTTTGTCATTTTGGCTTGGTTTTCTGTCTTTTTTGATGATATCCACTTCCTGCACAATACAAATGCAAAACAAACATATATTTGGCAGTTTTTGTCTGTTTTTGGTCATTTAAGCTCGTTTTTAGAGGTAAAAGATATGTGTAATTAAGCACTTATCAAATCCCCCAAACTAAGGTATTGTGTGTCCTCACACAATGTTATGAAGTAAACACGTAAGCCCCGTTTTCACCATTTTCTGAATTTACACTAACTACAACTAATATTTTTGGATTTTCTCATTTTTTTAACAAGTTTGACTTTCTTTATTTATTAAACACATGGGATTCATAGAATGAAAGCGCCCGTAGAGTGATCACGTGTCCTGACGGATAATTTCATCGTCCTCGATTTTTCACAAGTTCCAAGCTAAGCAATTAAACAAGATCATTGTCGATATAAGTTTATATGTTAAGCCCTTATACTTATGACTTGTGAACTTTCAACTCCCAACATGGATATACGATTGAATGTGTGTACTCATTTTAATTTAACCATAGACCAACTTATTTTCATAGTCATAATTCAAAAAAAAAATGAATCGTGACTCAAAGCAACAACTTATAAACTTCCGTAACTTGTTTTCGAGATTTTAAAACTATTAGAACTTTTTGCAACATATTCAACAATCATAATCATAAGTTTCTTTAAAGTTTAGGATTGCGTTGCTTAGTTTTTGAACCCCTACCTCGTGGTTAACGGACAAGGATATCAACAAACAACGACCGATGTTCTTGAGTTTGAAAACCCACCCCGATCCGCTAGCGTAGTGGGAAATCACATCAACACCTTATTCCTAATATGGCTAAGGATTGGTGTCTTAGTTTGAACCCTCACCTAGACCTTTCTTCCAAGTGAGATATCACGACACACCAAATCTCTAGAAGTAAAGACGTCTTAGTTTGAACCCCCACCTCGTTGCTAGCGGAGTGGGATATCACGACAACATCTTTTACTTTGCTCCATAAAATATCAATAATGGCATGCTTCATTGGCAAAATTTCTGATATTCATGCATTTATGCATTCACATTTTCATTCATGCGTCTTTGGCATTTATCTTTTAAAAATCACTACAAAATCTCGTTTTGAAAACTCAAGTTACAAATTTGAAGCTTTTTCTGAAAACATCGATTGACTTAGTTGAATTAAATTGAGTACGTATGATTAGGTGGATTAGAAATTTACGGGAGAGAAAACCACAAGTTACTTGTATAAGTATTTAAGACGAATCTTGCTTATCACATAAACTTGTAATTTAACTATATCATTTCTCTTTTCTTCACATTTTTTAAAATCAAAAAGCAAAAGAATTCGTGAAAGCTTCGGCCTAAAGGAACAAGCCTAGGGCTCAACACGCCCCGATCAAGTCAAAAATTATTCTAATTCTAACCCAAAAGAGAAGCAAAACTGTGACAAAACACATATAATATTTTTATGAAAAATTTGTAATTTTTTCCATTTTTTGTATTATGGTGGTTAAAAACGGGTTTACGTTGTAACAATGCCCTGCAGGAAACAATCAAATCCGAAATACCCCCCCAACTCGAACTAAACAACGTCCTCTATAAAAGATGTTTTGAAGGGTTACTACATTAATCCTAAGTGCCATTTATGATGTATGCCCAAAGATGAAACGTTAGTCGATAAGATTAGGATTCGGATTCCCAAATGAAGCTGAGGATGTGAAAGCTCATTCATGAATGAACAAAACCTGAGAGTTCTTCACAATCCGGGCAATCCTGACAATAACAACAACAACAACTTGGAAACACGGGTAATGGGAAAAGACAAGCTATTTTACACAACCAACAACACTTATTAACAACTACGGATAAGCATAGGGGTGCCTCCCACAAGCGCTTGTTTAGTCGCGATGCTTGACCCATCACAAGGATTTATTGAGTCCTTGGGAAATTTTGGAGATCTGGAACTGACCAAGTGTGGAACGTTCACCCCAAAGTAGTGCTTGAACCGCGATGACCATATCACTTTGAAATTTGGCCCGTTGGCTTGAGAAAGCTCAACAGTGCCGTATTGGAAATACTTTAGTGATGTGAAAGGGGCCCATAATCCAACGGGATTTTAGTTTTGGCCCGAGAAAATCTTTAATCTGAATTAAAGAGGAGGACTAGATCACCGATGTTGAAAACACGGTTTTTGATCTTAAGGTCATGGAGCCTCTTTGTTTTGGCCTAGAGATTAAAGAGTTCTCATAGTCAATGATCACAAATTCTTAAGTTCATTGCGTTAACTTTCCGGTGATCCACTCGTAATTTAATAGGATCAAAGTTTGCTTGCTTTAAGGCCCAGTAAGGCTTTGTGCTCAAGCTCGATCGTTATGGCATGCCTTTCCAACACAAGCTGTAAGGATACACCCGATGGGTGTTTTGGTAATCTGTCGGAAGGCCCATATGCATCATCTAGTTTTGTCCGCCCAGAGGCACGGTTTTCCACCTATGGTTCCTTTCAAGAATCTTTTCAAACCAACGATTTTTGATACTTCCAACTTGCCCATTGTTTTGGGGTGATAACGATGGAGAGAACGTGAGTAACTCCAGATACTTGCATGACCTTTGCAAACTGATCATTACAAAAATGGGTCCCGCGATCCACCTATGATTGCACGGGGAGCATGCAAATCTGGCGAAAGAGTTTTTCAGAAATTTGTCAAACTACTCGGAGCACATTGGTGGAGCGCTTTGCTCAACCCATTTTGACAAATAGTCAACTGCCAACAAAAGAATATACTTGTTCCCTATCGTGAGACGGAACGGGCCCATAAAAGTCCGATGCCCCACATGTCAAAGATTTCACAAACTTGGGAGGAGTTTTTTGAAAGTTAAGAGGGCATCTCATCACGTTGTGAAGTTTTTCCTTGAAACGTGCCACGAGTCACAGTTCTTGACAAACTCGTAGGGCATCTTATATTGATGGTGGGCCAGAAGAAACCGGAGTTCAAAGATCTTTTGGCTTGTGAGGTTTGCACCTGAAGTCCCCGGGGGTGGGTCCGATTGTGGCAAGCTTTGAGAATGTCGAGAGCTTTCCTTGCCGTTGCACAACATCGCCTGATCACTTGACCGCACAAATTTTTAAACAAGAAGGGTCCGTCCCAGAAATATGTTTAAACATCTTTGAAAAACTTGTTTTTCTGCCTGTCGACATGCCCTTCACAATGGAAAATCCACCCGCGTGGTAATTTGCAAAATCGCCAAACCACGGGGTTTTCTAAGAATCTCCACGAAAGGGTCACCATATTTATCGTCTCAAGAGAAAACTTTCATTATCTCTTTACGATCATTGACCGTTTTCATCCGGGTCTTCCAATCTGGACAATGATCGGTCTGCGAGGTACCAGGCTCCTTAGTATCTATAACTTTGAAGTCAAATTCGTGGAGGAATGGAGAACCATCGGAGCAATCTCGCCTTGGAATCACTTTTTTTGCAAGAGATACTTAAGGTCGGGAATGGACCGTATGCACTAGCTTTTGTTCATGATGAGGTAAGACTAAATTCACGAAAGCATACCACTATAGGCGAGCAATTTCTTTTTCAAGGGGCGTAGTGTAGTTCGTGTGTGCTTCGAATCAAGGGTCTTACTAGCATAGTGGATAGGCCGAAAATGTTTCTCATGACGTTGCCCCAAAACTGCACCTATGGCGAAATCGCTTGCATCGCACATAAGCTCAAATGGAAGGTCCCAGTTTGGAGCAATCAAGATTGGAGCTTCCGTAAGTTTATCTTTCCTTTGGGGCTGCAAAAGCTAAATAAGCTCTTCAGCTTATTTTTTCTTTCCTTTTGGGGCTTAAGCTCACAAGATAAGCTGGAAACTAAAGAAATATGCTACTAGGCCTAAGGAGATCCTAACGATAAGCTATGGTCCTTAGAATAACGCCCTAAAATAAGCTGCCAGTACTTGCTATAATTAACAGTTTTTAAAAGAAAACAGGAAAAAATGGTGACTTTAAGCCTAAATAAGCTATATTAGAGGGGAAATAAGCTGACAAGATTGTGGGGATTAAATAACAACAAAAAAGCTATTAAGAAAAGCCAAAAGATCCTAAGGCTTAATACCTAAATAAGCTATAAAAAGGTGTCTGAAACTGGTTTCAGCACCAGGGGAGGGCAACACAAGTAGCTAGGGGCTTATATTGAGCTTATTTAAATAAGCTCTTAAAGGGCTTTATTAGCCAAACAAAGTATAAACAAATTAAAAGCTTAATTTTCGAAATCCAAGATCTTTTCTTTAAATCTTTTAAGTGTTTCAGTTTATTTAAAGCTATGTTGTAATACCTTTCAGTCTTAAAGAAAAGCTAGAAGTTTTTGAGAAAATTTGGCCATTGTCAAAATCTTGAAATCATCATTTAAGCTTTTTAATTCGTTTAAAATTAGTAAGAATGTGTTAAATTGTTAAAACCTTACTTATAATCACTTTTAAAGGATCACTTTTCTTACCATCTCCTTCAATTAAAAAGGGGGAAAAGGTAAAAACCCGGATTTTATACATTTAAGGGGGTGTTTGGTTTAGTGTTAAAATGGGTCAATATGAGTTGCCAAAAATTGGTTCTTTGTCACCTCGGGTGTTGGTTTCACTACTGAAGAAGTAGGAATTGGAGGTACCTTGATATTGCAACAACCGCTTCGGTATTGTGATACCCTTTATTGTCTCTCTAGGGTTAGTAACTCTGTGTTACCAATGGGAGTGTCCCTGACCCTGAAGTAGAAGCGGTATTGGCAGTTACAAACTTAGCCAACATATCAGATCATATTTGCCATTTGATTGTCAAAGTTTGTTTTTGGTTCGATTGCATGCTCTGACCCTGGTTTTGGAGGGTATATTGCAGTTTCTCATGATAGCATCAAAGCCTTGACGAGTTGTCCAAAATTCCCGTTTGGTGACGACTGTGTGTCTGAAGGAACCGGGGGCTTGATAAGCTGGAGACTAGATTAAACCTGGGTACTCATAAGTTGATTCTGACAGACATTGGACTATTAAAATTTCCACCTCTGTTTGTTGAAATTGCTCTCCCGGTTTGGTTAAAGTATCCCCCGATTGACATTGTTAGCATTATTCGCTTGAGAGTTCTGGAACGAGTGGAAAACCTGGAGTCTAATATGATTTAACATTTAAGGTCGGAAATTGTGAGCTTACTATGTTTGTAACTAGCCTCAGCGAAGCGCTTGTGACACATACTCAGTAAATGTTGCCCGAGAAATGTTGCCATGAATGGGCTGGACAGTTTTTGGTGAGAAATGGGCACCACCGCGAAGTAACACAACTTAGCTCAACTGCGTTGACAGGTGCATGGAAGCTGAGCTGAGAGCAAAGCTGGTTCTCTGTCTAAGAGCATGCTCGGACAAATATCCTTTAGTTCAGCAACTAAGATGAAACAGCTTGGTCGAAGAGTTCGTACTTACTATTGGGCAACACTGCTTTAGCTCGTGTATGACGAACCTTGGACTTCTCTCGATGATTTTTCAAACATTCGCGAGGCATTTTGTCCAAAAAGTTTCACCTGCTGCGAGTAAATTCATGAACTTAGATCATTATGGTTCAAAGCATTATAGAATGTACTCAAGTTGATGCAATTCTGAGATCCCATGTGATGGACAAGCCTAGTAGATCATGAAACGATCCCAAGCTTCATAAACGATTCATCGAACCTACTGCTGAAATCTGGTGATCTCAATTGCGAAGATTCGTCGTTTTTTAAAAGGAGGGAAGAACTGGTTGATGAAATTGGATACAAGATCGTCCCAAGTTTGAATGGATCGAGGGGTTCTCTTTTCGAGCCATACGGCGGCTGCGACCCTCCCGTATAGAGAATGGAAAAAGCATAAGCTTAAATCGTAGTAATTGGAACATTGGGGACCCTCTTGTGGAGGTGATTCTTGTTGAAGTAACGTATATGAGCATGCGGGTCTTCTTTGTCATGACCGAAAAAAAAAGAACTGTTTGTTCTGGACAAGATTGATTAAACCATGCTTAGCTCGCAATTGTTTGCCACAATTCAAATTAATGGATTGCTCTGTAACCCTCGGTGGGTGCTTGGAGCAATTGAGCCATAGTTCGAGTGTCTGCCATTGGCTCTACAGTAGGATCTTCCTGAATTGGGTATTCTATACGAAGAGGTTCGATAACAACTGGCGGTCCTTCTGGTGGAGGAGGTCGCGGCTCACGAGACTGAGATCGAGTGCGCATGCACAAAATGGAAATAAATAAATAAAAGAAGTTACACTAATTTTTTTTGGATTTTTGGATTTAAAATATATTCACAATCTATTTTAAACGGACAAGAGATAGACAACTTAAGCCAAATAATCAATCTTACTTCACGGTAGCTCTCAGAATGAAAAACGCACAGGTGAGCGGAGGAGTAGGAATAGCGCGAAGCTTATTTCTCCTTTCGGGTCGTAGTTCCTAGGAACAACCCTCCTTAAACACTTATAAGGTTTGTTAATCAGAATGAGGTGAGCCGTATATCGTAAGTGACACAGAAGGCAAGTTTTAAATCTTTGGTTCGATTGGGAACTCAGCAGTTCACCGGAACTTATTATGATAATACCTCAGTTGAGAATATTATATTTTGGTATTTTACCAATTAGTGATTTTTAATTTTTATGGACAATTTTTTTTTTATTTTTTTTTTTTTTTTTTTTTTTTTTTTTTTTTTTTTTTTTTTTTTTTTTTTTTTTTTTAATAATTTTTTATATGATATGTACTAATAAAAAGAAAAGAAAAATATTTTTGTGTTTTTTTTTTAATATGATATATTAATAATAAGACTGATTCAGATCAAAAATCGGATAAGAAAATCGTAGCAAAGCCTCCCCGGCACGACGCCAAACCAAAGGTTCGTCTTAATACGTATATAAATACAAACACAAAAACAACTCAAATGCAAGTCTCAACCAAATGCCCTTGACCAAGGCAAAAGGTCAAAATCTACACAAAGAGATTAAATATATATACACAAGTAAGAATCAATTATAAAAAGATTCCGGAAGAGATATTCCCGGGTCGTATGTCCCAACGAGGCTGCAATTGAAATTTATCCTGGTTTGATGAGAAATTGAAAGTGAGTGGAGAAACTGATATGATTATAACTAAAATTTAATAAAACTTAGATTTAATCTAACGGGAAAAACAAGCAAAGAAATGAGTGATCTTAAAAAACTACGGGAAACAAAATTAGGTATAAGGAAATCCTAAAATTAAATCTAAATTAAATACGGGGAACAGAATAAGGTATCGGGAACCCTAAATACTAAAAATTAAGAAAATAAATGCTAAATTAAATTAAAAATCAAAATTAAATTCTAATTAACTTAATTTGAAAAATAAAGAAAACTAGAACTAAAACGGAGGTCGTTTGAATGCTAAACGAAAAGAAACGGTAAAACTTACCCGGTAAAAACGGGTCTAAAACTGAAATTTAAGAAAAATTAAGCCTACACTAAATTTTATATTTTTCCTAGACACTAAATGACAAAAGAAAATTTTGTAAAAAAGAAAAATATTTTTTTTATTAATTTTTAGATTTTTTATGATTTTTTAAAGATTAAAAACTAATTAAAACTAAGAAAATAGAAAAAGACAAAAAATTAAAGTTATAAAAATTCTGAAAAAATAAAATTAAATAAAGAAAAAGTTAACAATTCTAAAAATATAAAAATGCCCAAAAGTTACTGATTTTATAAAAAGTAATTAAACTAATTAAATTTTAACCTAAATTAATTAATTAAATTAAATAAACTAACTAAGGCTAACTGTTGTTAAAACTAAAGGACTAACAGTGAAAGGACACAAGGACAAACGGGGTAACAGTCTACTAACTAAAGGGACTAACACTGTTAACAAGAAAAGACCAAATTACACAAATGGTCCCTGAGTTGGACCCCGATTGCAAGGTGGGTCCAACAGCTTATTAGACAAAACTTATAAAAGCAAACTTATTCAGGGGCTTAAGAGGAACATTTTTTGTAATAAGCACATAAGCTGAATCTCAAAGAATAAGCCAGAAATGTGAGCTTTTGGGGCTGCAAAAGCTAAATAAGCTTTTCAGCTTATTTTTCTTTCTTTTTGGGGCTTAAGCTCACAAGATAAGCTGAAAACTAAAGAAATAAGCTACTAGGCCTAAGGGAGTCCTAATGATAAGCTATGGTTCCTAGAATAAGCCCTAAAATAAGCTGGGCAGTACTTTGGCTATATTAACAGTTTTTTAAAAGAAAACAGAAAAATGGTGACTTTAAGGCCTAAATAAGCTATATTAGAGGGGGAAATAAGCTACAAGATTGTGGGGGATTAAAGAACAACTAATAAGCTATTAATAAAAGCCAAAAGATCCTAAGGCTTAATACCTAAATAAGCTAAACAAGGGGCTGAGATTTAGTGCTCAGCACCAGGGGAGGTAAACACAGTGACTAGGGGCTTATTTGAGCTTATTGAAATAAGCTCTTAAGAGCTTATTAGCCAAAACAAAGTATAAACAGAATTAAAGGGGTCTCCAATGAGCTTATTTTCAAAACTTTGGGGCTTAAGGCTAAGAAAAAGTTGCTGATTATTGGGCTTAAAGTTGACAGTTTTCAAAAATTATGCATGTATACTTTGACTCATACTTGGTCAAACCAAAGGGACAGCACAAGGGTGTTGGTAAATAGGCTAGAAATAACAACAACAAGCACACAACTAGTGTGCTTAAGCTGCATAAGCAGCTTGAGCCTTTAAGCTCATTTATGCTTATTCAAATTTTGACAGAAACCAAAAGACACTTAAAAATTTATTTTAGAACTAAAAGTGGTAATCAAAGTGGCTTGTTTAACCCTACACACTCAGCCAAAGTTGGCTGAGTGGTTACAACCCATAACCAACCCATATTGACCCATTTTAACACTAAACCAAACACCCCCTTAAATGTATAAAATTCGGGTTTTTACCTTTTTTAATGAAGGAATGGCTAAGAAAAGTGATTATAAGTAAGGTTTAAACAATTTAACACATTCTTACATAATTTTAAACAGAATTAAAAAGCTTAAATGATATTTCAAATTTTGACAATGGCAATTTTCTCAAAAACTCTTAGCTTTTATTTAAGACTGAAAGTTATTACAACATAGGGGGGGGGGGGGGTTTGGGTTAAAATAAACTGAATACCCTTAAAAGATTAACAGAAAAGTACTTGAATTGTAATATTAAGCTAACAACATAAAAAAAATGTGTACTCTTCCGGCTTGTCTTGGCTCATGTTATAGAAGGCTTAGTGTCTTCACTTGGACTTGGGATGTTTTTGTTGTGAAGGGAGCAATCCCAAGCCAATCCCAGCCTTTCATTTTGGTCTTATACACCATCTCACCATTGACAGGAGTTTTCGGGTGAGTGTTGCAAGTGGGAAGGGGATAGGAGGCAGGGTAAGGTGAGGGTGAGCTGTGGTAGTAATTGGAGGTGGTATTGGCCTTAAAACGTGGGAAGGTGGTATGGTTTTGGGGGCGCGAAGGGCATGGTACAGGGGGGTGGGTTTGTCAGGGTTTTAAAACAAAGATTGGGGTAAGAGGGCTCAAAATCAAATGCCCCCCTACTTTCCTCTCTATTCATTTTGTTTGCGGCCCTTTTTTAGTTATAACAGAGTTTGGAAAGTACAGCTTCATCCTTGTGTTTTTATAACTAAAACAAAGAAGGTTTAGGGGAATTGCAAAACTGGTCCCTGCGTTTTATAACTAAAAGGATTATTGGAAAATTGCAATTTCAGCCCTTGTGTTTTATTTTTCTCTTTTTCTTATAAAACAACTTTCAAACTTGGCATTTTTGGCCCCTTTTCTTTATTTTTTTTCATTTTTAATTATAAAACAAGTTTTTAAAATTTATATTTTTGGTCCTTGAGTTTTATAAAAAAGATGTTTTGGGCTATTGGGCTTGTATTGGGCCCACTGGGTTTGGGTTTGGGCCTTCAAAGTCTTCACAGTCTTTGTCAATTGCACACAATGGCTTTTAATTGATTGAGCCCATTTGGTCTTACAGTCTTCCTAATCAACGATTTGGGCTTTCCCGGCCCATCAGATGGGTTAAGATTGCATCCAACAGTATTCTTCAGTTCCGGCTCCGGTTTGACTGCTGATTCTTCTGTATTGACTCTGACTTTGGCATTTTTGGACTTTGGCCTTGATTTTTGCACATCTTTCCAATTCCATGCTCAGTTTTTCATTTTGGCTGGTTTTCCTGTCTTTTGATGATATTCGCACTTCCTGCACAATACAACGGAAAATGGCAAAATATGGCTAAAAATAGTACCAATACAAATTTATTTAGTAGAGGTACTAAAATTCAATGAAAGACTACTAAAATTCTACAGGATGTAGCCTAAGAGCCTCATAAAGAATAGTACCACTACTATATTATTTAGTAGGGGTACTATATTTTTAATGACTAATGATATCGAATTGGATGCATAGAAGACATTACGGCGTAACGTCACACAGGAGTTACGTTGTAATCAATTATTAATTACGAATATTTGGTGCTGACGAGGCATTACGGCGTAACGTCCCACAAGAGTTACGTCGTAAAATATTATTATGGAAAAGATATTTATGCTGAATAAGGGTTACGGCGTAACCGGGTGATTTAATTACGCCGTAACATATTTTTACACTACATGAAGGAAAGCCACATGAGAAGGTTTATGGCGTAACACAGTCGGTGAGGTTATGCCGTAATGATAACTCATCCCGGGGACCAACGTATACAAAAAGTATGATGTTTCATTAAAAATATATAATACCTCATAAAGTGGAGGGACTAAATTCGCCAAGTGATCAAAGTCACAATTTACTATAAATATAAGAATGAATTCTCATTCTTATCATTCCCATCTGGTGTATAGTCGATGATTAGAAAAGGAGGAAAAAAAGGTGAGCAACTTGCCTGCTTGCTTGGGTATAGGGTAAACCTTTTGGGATTTGCCATGGCGTTCGACTAAGGGATCGTGAGCATTAATTAAGCACAAGTTGTAATCATACTTCAATTTATTTTGGTCAAATATAATCACTCATATTATTTTGATTGAGCAGATCATGCGGTTTAATTTATTGTTGCTATGTTATTAATCGTGTTTAATTATTTGTTCTTGGCATTTAATTATTTAATTCTCTCTTTTGATTATTAAGTTATGATTTCATTGTTTTATCGCTTTCTTTATTATTTTATGCAGTGCGTTTAAGTGATCCTTGTGCTTCTGAGTAAGTACTAAGTTGAGGTTGTGAGAACTCTTGGTGTATCGTGATCTACGACGCCAAGTGTTTTCTATTCTTCCAAGTGAATGACCAATATTCATTGGTGGGTCGGCCTATGACCCCTTAACATTAATACTCAGTTAGGAGTGCAAGCCAATATGGAGACCACCTATTTAGGATTAAGCGTATCTCTTAAAATAAGTGGCTTTAAGGTTGCGACAATATATTGCACTAGATGTCATTATAATTAATTGCGTTCATCCTTCCTAGTTGTCCACCACTATACCAATTCCCTTTTCGACAAGCAAAGCTTACCACCAAAACAACTCCACAATAATCTCAAACAAACTCAAACATATTTCTTTCTTGTTTTCTTAGGTAGAATAATAAAATCAATTAGACGATTAGAGACACAAACCGTTCTTTGGGTTGACACCCGTACTTACCAATCACTACACTATACACGATAGGGTACACTGCTCTTTAGTGCGTAGGAATAGTCAAGGTAGTTAGGGTTTTATAAATGTAAAACCTGACGTAGTTTTTATTTAAAAGAAATTACGCATCAATGTTTCCATGCTTCCATAGCTTGCACAGCCTGTGCATTAGAGGGTTGACCTTCCTTAGGAGGTTCCACCTGAGGTGCAGTCTCATTCAAGAACCGCGCAAGGTTTAAGGTAGTGAGATAGAAGAACATCTTCTGTTGCCACCTTTTAAAATTATGCCCATTGAATTTCTTTGGTTTTTCAGGATGATTAGCAACTGTGTTAATAACCGGCGCACCAGTTACGTTTACAGGAGCAGTCACATTAGTATCGATTGTCATTCTGAAATATCATAACACAAACAGTTAAATAAACTGTTATTAATCGGTATCTAAGAATTTCAAACGTGATTTCTACATCTTGTACCGAATCTGCTTCAAAGAAACTCAATCTTGGTTTCAATGAATCAACAAATTAGTATAATAGAAACTCAATCATGGTTTCAATATAAACTGATTAGAACAACTACTTAAAACACGTTATAGATCTGTAATTCCAATTCTATAAATTAAAATCTGTTTAATTAAAACTGATTTCTAAAGAAACTCAATCTTGGTTTCGACAGGAAAACAGTTTATATATAAAATCTATAATAATAATTAATCCGATCTAATAAAAGCGTTTTAATTATGTTACATAGAATATGTTTAAGATTGTAGGGAAACATGCACTTTTATTAAAATAAAATCATATTACAATTAATAAATAATTAACAGAAAATAAAACAGACAAAATAGGGTAGAAGCAGAAGACATACACTATGAACAATAAATAAAGAAAGTAGTAAAAGGTCGTGGAACAAGGCACGTGTTGGACACGCTTCCTGGTATGTGCATAAATACACATACCTTTTACCTAATAAAACGAGCTAAAAAGACCAATAATGACCAATAATACAAAAAAATGCATTGTATTTGTTTGTTTTGTGAATTGTGTCTTGCATGTATGGATTTATCACAAAAAGACAAAAACAATGGCAAAACGGACGAAACCGAGCACCGGAATGGAATGAGCGCAAAAAAACCCGAAGCCAAAGGCATATTTATTCTTAATGGGCCAACCTATACCCGTTCAACGGGCCAAGTCAGCCCATTAATATGAAGTTATATACACCTAAAGTCCAAAAATCCTTAATCCGTTTCATATATTTATCAAACATTCTTAGCCCAAATCCATTTAAACCAAACCCATATACCATAAAGCCCAAGTCAAACCCCCCATCCCTGGTTAGTCAACACATATACGATTGGGTTAATTTTACTATTCATCACCTCCTTCCCTCCCTCTTTTTCACCTCAACGATTCACACGCAGGGTAAATCAAACCCCTTTCCAATTAGGCACATGCTCCCGTCCTTCTAGAAGCTGACATACCCCTGATACGTTTGACTTTTTATCTACGTTGGCGATCCCAAGCCCTTTCATTGGCTAATAGAACGTGTTCAAGATCTAAGGGCTCAGATAAGTGGAGAAGGAATCAAGAGCTCAGATGAAGGATTAAGGACGCTCCTCCAAGATCTAGAATCATCTTCTCATTTCTATAAATAGGAGAAGAATTCACACAGTGTAGGACATCTAGGAGTAGGATTAGATTAGAGTAGTTTAGATTTAATTTCCAGCTTATTTTATTTTTTCTGTTTCTTAAACACTGTAATTTTTAGCTTAAAAAATAATGTAAGCATTTTTAATATTCAATAAGATTCAATTTTACTTATATTGTTTTTAATTATGTTTTTACCTTAATCAACTTTAATTTGTTCTTAAGTTACTTTAAAAAGCTCTTTTATACTTGTTAAACTCAATTAAGCTTTTCATAATCTTAATTGAGCTTTCTGCCTTTAATTCTCCCCAAAATTTACCTCAGCTTGTGTTAGATGATAAGCCAGAATTGGATGGGCTTATGGACAATACTAGCTTATCTTTGATAAGCTAGAGCTTGTAGATCAGCTCTATAAGAGCTTATTGTCCTTGTTTTGAGCAAAGGACAAATGTACACTCCTTTAACTATTTTTAGCTTAATGACTGTTAGCTTTTCAGATTGTTTATGTGTGCTTATTTTCTGCTTATAATTGCTTAATCAGTCTTACTATATCTTATCTTGTTTAGTTTGTAGCCTTGGTCAGCTTGCTTTGAGTTTTCATCAAAATCTGTCCCTAGATTAGTCCTTATAGCTTTTTAATTTAGCTTATTGCTTAGTGCTTATTTGTCCTTTCTTATTGCTTATATGTCCTAAAAATGTCTAAGACTTCATGTATTTTCAATAAAATCAGTTTTTTAAAAAAAAATCTATTTTAGCTTAAATTTGATTTTACAGATTCTAAAGGAGTGTTTGGGTTAAGTGTTGAAAATGGGTTAAATGAGGTTTAAGGTCACTTGTAACTCTCAAATCAGTTTCAATTAGCTTCAAAATGGTCCAAATAGCAGTTACAGTAAGTTCTAATTAGAGTTCTAGCTTATTTGTGAATGTCCATGGAAATCAGTTTGAAGTGGTGTTTTTGTGTTCAAAAATCAGTCTAATATGCATTTACATCTTCTAGTATGAGTCTTAGATTTGTAGTTTTTAGTTTTGTCAAAAAGTTCAAAAAACCAAAAATTCAAAAATAGTAGTTAAAGTAGTGTTCCTTATCAGATCTTTTTCTAGTTCAAATCTTGTTTATTTCTCTTAATTTTTTTGCTTCTATGTGATCTTTGGTAGATAATCTTAAGCTGTTTTGGCTTTTTAGTTTTTGGGAAAAGCTTTTTGGATCTAAATTTTGCCTTAAACTTAGCCTATTAAGTTGTCTAAGGAACTTTTGAGTTCATGTTAGTGCTAACTGTCTTGAATCATTTTGGTGCTTATAAGCTTAAGCTCTTGCTTTCCCCTTGTTCCTAGTTCTTAATAGGTCTAGAGTTAGGCTTGTGTTCTGCTTATTTTACATTTTCATGTGCTTAATGAGTTTTGAAAAAGCTAGCAGGCTTAAACTAAAGCTAGCTGTACTAACTCAAAGTTAGTACTGCTGAGCTTCTTTAGAGCTTATTTCAAGCTTATTTGGTGTGCTTATTTTTGTATCCTTTATGCTTTTTAGGTTTAGGTTTAGCTTGTTCTCGGCTTATTTAGTTTTATTAATGCTTAATGAGTCTTTTAAGTCCAAACAAGTCTTAGCTTATTGTCATTTAGTTTTAAGTTAAAACTGCAATTTTTTAGCTTATCTTTAAGATTTAAAAAAAAATTGTTTTGTTAAAGTTGTTTGGATTTACTTATATTTTAGCTTTTCCAAAAAGAAAAATAAAAAAAAATAATTGTGCAAAAAGGGAAGCCACAGGTTCGAACCTGTGACCTCTCCCTTTCACACAACGCCTCAACACAACACTCTACTACCAACTGCCCTTGGGACTTTCACCTGTCATTTCCTTACACCATTTATTATTTAAACACAACTTTTAGTTTTGCTTATTCGAACTTAATGGCTTTTCAACAACTTATTTGTTCAGCCAGTTTTCTAGTTTTTAATTTTCTTAGGTTCCTTATAGCATAAAGTATTTTTCCTAATTTTCCTAGATTTTTAATAATTAGTTTACTATTTTTAATAATTAATTTAGGTTAAATATGTTTTTAATTCATAAAAAATAAAATAAAAGTCAAAAAAATATAAAACTTCTTTCTAAAATTATTTTTAGTCATTTAGGATTTTTAGAAGTTAAATTTGAGTTTGTAGGGTTAAAATTTGATTTACTTGCTTACATGTCGCGTTTTTTAATTCCCGTTAATGTTTTTCGTGCTTAGTCTTTAAATGCTTTAATTACTTGTCCTTATATGTTTTTGCATTTTTATTAGTAGAAATATAATCTAAAATCAAATCTTTTATGACATTCAAGCTCGATTCCTGACATACCCGTAAATTTCCATTCACCTCTCACGGAGAAGAACGATACCCGTGTTGATTACATATTATTCTTTTCTAAGAGTAATTTGTATGATACTTAGCTTACGTATACGTATATGTATTATATATATTATACATTTGAGGGTTATTTGTTTGATAACGTATTTAGACGAACATCACTTCCCTTAAAACAGATTCGCCGTCTGTCTCCCATGGTACAACGTTCAAATCTGTTGTACAGCCGGGCCTAACAAACTTGCCTGAAATATCACGGAAGCAGTCATATGATTCTGATCGAAAGGCTTGCTGGAAATTGTATGCAAAAGTGCTGTGTTTTTGGATGTGTCTAAAATGAATGAGACTATGCCTCTATTTATAATGAAAACGTTGTCTTGTTTTCCAAGATAAATCTTTGCCATCAATAAGACAAATCTGTTATACAAAAACGAGATTTGCTGTATAAAACAAATCAATTTTTAAATAAACCGAGATTTGCATATATTCTAAATACAAAAAATTATTCTGTTCAACTTTATCAATAAGTTTTAAATCTAGATTGTAGGGAAACATGTGTACTTTTATTAAAATAAACTCAGATTACAATAATAAATAATTAACAAAAAATAAATAACAGAAAATAAAACAGACAGAATAGGGTAGAAGCAGAAGACAGACACTATGAGCGATAAATAAAGAAAGCAGTAAAAGGTCATGGAATGAGGCACGTGTTGGATACGCTTCCCTTATAACAGATTCGCCTTCTGTCTCCCAGGGTAGAACATTCAAAGCTGTTGTACAACCGGACTTGACAAACTTGCCTGAAATATCACGGAAGAAGTCGTATGATTCTGATCGAAAGGCTTGCTGGAAATTGTATGCAGAAGAGCTGCGTTTTTGGATGTGTCTAAAACGAATGAGACTAGGCCTCTATTTATAGTGAAAATGTTGTCTTGTTTTCCAAGATAAATCTTTGCCATCAATAAGACAAATCTGTTATATAAAAACGAGATTTGCTGTATAAAATAAATCAGTTTTAAATAAACCGAGATTTGCATATATTCTAAATACACAAAATTATTATGTTCAACTTTATCAATAAGTTTTAAATCTATTCCTAAAATAGATTTACAGAAACTGGAAAATAATAAACCGAATTAGCAGCAAAAACTTTAGCACGTAGGCAAAGTTTTGGAGTTGCATTCGTGTCCGCAGGTCACGCGAGCTCTCATGAGTTTAGAAGCTTCGAACCCATTTTGGCCCAGAAATCCTGAAATCTGCACCCCCTGTGCGCGCGCACGTACGTATGGGAGCATAAACCAACAAAGAGATTTGAAGGCCAATACCAAGATTTCAATATAAACACATCTTCATTTCCCTTTTTGGGCGATGTGGGATGTCTTATTTTTCCAGATTTTTTGTTTCAAGTGTCCACTTTGAGACACGATATCTCATTCATTTTAACTCCGTTTTGGACATACTTTAGCTCGTTATGAAGCTCTCTTCAAGGAGAACGCAAAACTACAAACTAATATAAATATATATAGCATATAAATATATTAAATAATCTCTAAATTTTGCAAAAATCATTTTGCAAAAACCATTTTTCAAACAATCCCCCACAGAACGCAAAACTACAAACTAATATTAATCGCGTCTAACAAGTATTAAATTTATTAAAACTCGTTTACCGATGTTTACACGCACTAACAGGCAGAGAACCCAGTCGTGTGTAATATAGGATTGGTAAATCCAAGGTCGTCCCAAGAGCTAAGTTTAAATTAGTTATAATTTGAAATGTCACAGGTTTAAAAATGGTTTTGAATAATTTTGAGA
>BQNB010088089.1:0-16853 GCA_026074375.1 Tanacetum coccineum | reverse complement strand
GATTATCGATCCAGATTCCGTCGATCATGATACCCCGAATATTAAGAAGATTACGTTTTTTGTTAAGCATGCCATGAAAAAAACTAGAGTTCTCATCCCCTTCAACTGGCCATTTAACTTTAACCTTTTTGTGCCATTTCTAACGAATGTAGTTTATCAATACTTTGAAGATTATTAATGTAACAATTCGTGTTTTCAGGTCATTTTATGACGTCATTTATTTTGTCATTATTTCATTATTTTTTTACATTAAACGTAAACGGACACCAAACAAATTAAGTTTTTCATCAAGAAAGCGTTATATTATTTTACGAAAGTAATAATTAACTTTTTTGTATTTATTTTTATCGGTTACATAAATTGGTTACGTTTCGCAAAATAAATACATTTAGACATTTCCGGAACCACCAAAATAAATCTACGCTTCAACAAATACCTATTTTTATTTTCAATGATCAAATTTTTATAAAACTTTACCCACATTTATCACTTGGGCCGAAATTTCATATAAAGAAATAAGCAAAACATACAATTTCCCACATACAAGTGATATTCCTTAAGTTGAAAATCAAACAAATACTCTCTTTTCCCCCTCCTAGCCACGGCATACCATAAACCATCCATAAAAGTTTTATTTACAACACATACAAGCATTCACACACCATATCTAAGATGTTCCTTGTAACATCCGGTAATTTTCGGAACTTTAGATAACTATCTTACTCTATGACTTTTCGGGTCTGGCTTGACTTATAAGAACGATCATCTAAATCACGTTTTCACGACTCGTACTCTAAAGCAATTTGACGTGAAATGACATTCCTGACAACTTTTTAGTTTTGCCCGAGACCTGGAAACGAGCCGAAAAGGGCTAAAACAGCACCGCAAACATTATTCGAACAATATACAACGCGGACACACAAAAATAATAAAATTTGTTTTTAGTTATCAGTATTTATTTAATAAAAATATTAAATAAATTATTCATCATTTTTAATTAAAAGCGTTTTTGAAAACGCGAATATTCGAGTTGCAATCCATTTTTATTTCGGACGGAGCGAAACCGGTTCATAAAATAAATAACAAATATTTTATTAATTGTTATAAAATATTTATGAAATATTATCAAGTAAATACTCATTTTTATCAGAAAAATGATTATAAAAACAATGACGAAAGTTTCGAGAGTTGAATCGTCCGTTAAGTCGCTCAAATGAGTCCCGAACCGAAATTTATGAAAACTATACTAAAAAGTTACATAATAGCCCCTAAACTATTTCAACTTGTCACTTGGGATTAAAGTTTTAATATATATATAATATATATAATTTCTTCTTCATTTCATCTCTTATATACACACACACAAAAACTTATATATCACTCTCTCTCTCCCCCATTTTTCCCGACCACCGCCGGCCACCACTGCCACCGCCGGAAAACTTTTCCGGCGGGATTTTTCCGGCGAGACCAAAAAGACTCCCCACAACCCGATGTACTCGATCCCCATACCCACTCGCCCTCACTCGCACCATCTTTCTTCCCCCTCTCTCGAAGTTGCTGTCCCACGACAGCCTACCACCACCATCATCATCATCACAACCACCACCCGAGGAAGGTGAATTTGGTTTTGTTTATAAAAACGAAGGGTGCGTTGGTTTGTGGGTCTGAGGTCACCAAGTAGGGTGCGTGTGGGTTGTGTTATAAACAACCAACAACCAAGAAGGGTGCGTTTTGGTTCGAGTATGGCACCGCAAAGGGTGTGTTTGGTCCGGGTTAGGATACCACAACCGTCGGGTCGGGTTGTTAATACCACTCGGGTGCGTAGGGTTTGTTGTGTCGGGTTGGGTCGGGACAGCGGGGGTGTGTTTGTTGGGTTTGGCTAGGGACAGCCCGGGCATCGGGGTGTTGGTTTGGCTGTCGAAAAGCCGGGACAGCCGAGGGGCTGTCGGGGTTGAGTTGTCGGGTTTGTTTGGGTTGGGAGTATAAACCACAAGGGTGCACCGGGTTGTGGGTTCACAGCCGTAGGGTGCGTTTGACTGCGTCGGGTTTTATACCACAATGGTTTGTTTCGGGCTTTTAATAACCAAAAAGGGTTGTCTTTGGATTTGGATATATAACACCGTCGCGGGGTTTTTGTGTTTTGGCTGTCCGAAAAGCTAGACAGCCGAGGGGCTGTCGGGGTTGGGTTGTAACACAAAGGGGCGTTTGGTTCTTGTGGTTCACAGCCGGGTGCGTTTGGTTTAGACAGAAACGCACAAGGGTGCGTTTGGCTGTCAAAACAGCCCATGGGTGCCTTTGGCTTAACAGCCACGCACAAGGGTGCGTTTGGCTGTCCCGTGAGACGGGTGCGTGAGTTTAATTGCGGGGACAGCTGGGAAATAGCCGAGAAAAGGGCGTGTTTGGTTTGTTTGGTTTAAACAGCCGGGGGCTGTTGGGTTTGGCTGCGAAAGCCGGGGTGCGTGCGTTTGAGTGTGTTGACACCGAAATAAAGTGAGTTTGTTTAACACAAATATATAAATTGTTTCAAAAATATATGCTTTAATCGATTTATAAAAGTTTGATGAAAATATATACTTGCGCGTCTAGTTAAAAATACGAAATAAATAAAAAAACGGAATTTATAAAGTTTAAAAAGAGATATTGGATATATCCGAGACGAGAGTTGGACAAAAAAATGGACTTTGGTGCCTTTATGAAACGGATAATATAAAACAGAAAATAGAACGTGGGATTCGGAATTCGAGACTTTGATAAGTTAGACTTTAGTTTACAAAAGATAACAAACTATATTTTTACGGACGTTTTGATATAAAACGGGACTTCTAACTCTTATTAACGAAGAAACTGGATCAAAATCGGAATAAAATAATATTTAAAGTAGAAAAAATAGGTTTAATTTTAATAAATAATAAAATGACAGATTTAATAATAAATAATAGATCACATTTTTCTAGTCCGTTTCAGCCTTCGCGAAACACGAAAGTTGTTCGTAATGGCATTATTACTTTGCCGCGAGGCTTATCGGCTTTTAGAAATTGAGATAAAGTAAGGATTGGACAGGAAAATAGTAATATTCATAAAATAAAACTAAGGTTAAGGTTTAAAGAACGCCAAGAGGATTACTCATCACAAGTATATCAGAACTGCATACATATAAAAATATGTATGATTTACGTGTAGAACGATGTACAGCTCGTTGTCATATTTAATCCGGTGTTATTATAAACGAACGACATAATTATATGTCCGTGGTCGAGATCGTTGCATGATACAGTTTATTTAATTGGAATATAAGTTGAACGTGGTCTTTAATCAATGTGAGTTCAAACCACGCTTTTTCGATCTTTTTTAAATGTTTTATAAACCCGCGAGGGGGAAACAGTGCTTGTTCTACAAAGATCTTAAATTTGGTATCTTATAACAATGTGATTTTTTTAAAGGATTTGTGGAGTTTATTAGCCCCATGTTTTACTGGTTTGCACCTTATATTCGGGTGAGAAACATGCTTGTTTTACAAATGCAATTACAGGATGGTTTTTACGAATTGGTAACATACTTAATTGCATAGTTTCGCTATGTGAATACATTATTTGACTTGAAAACATTTTTGTCACAAATGCAAACTTCACATTGAAATAATTGTCGGATTAGAATAGGCTTAATGTGAACTTATATCAATAAAACTATTGGCCCGGGTGATTCTTGGAGGGGACACCGGAAACAGGGGAGTTAACATAATTTTTTACATAATTACGCCCGTGTGTTCCTGGAGGGACACCGTAACGGGAGTATATAACCGCAATACCTTACTGCCCGGTGTTCTCTATGAGGGAGGGACACCGTGTAACCGTGGAGTATATAAACTTATTTATATGTATTCCCTGCCCCAAAATTAGGTACATACAAGTCTACGTCACAGCGTCATGACTGAAATCACTTGGAGGGTGAGCGGCGAATAGTTATGAATGATATAGATCTATTCCGGATGTGGATCCCTGTTCGGCGTGATTATCGATCATCGTTTGTAACGAACATTATAGATCTATACGGGATGACAACCCCCCCGTCGGGAGATTAGCTATCACCACGGTAAACGAACGTATAACATGTCCGGATCATTGTTGGGGACTACAGGGCCCCCCGACACATACATACTTGGAACATTTTGATGACATTACATCTGTCATGCATTACTTATAAACATCTTTGGGATAAGATTGGTACTTTTGGTGACATAAAATGTGTCATGCATTCTTTATAAATCATTGGGATTTTTACATAGTACTGTGATAAATACAGTGGAATACATTCATAATAAAAAAACAAAAAAAATAAAATAAAAAACAAAAAAATACTCTATTGAACTCCCCAACTTTAAGTTGACAACTTGTAAAGCCAATGTATTTTTCTCAGGTGGATTAGATTCTTGGACTAGTTTAGATGTGCATTGAGTCTTTACATTCAAGCTTTTATTGTGATGCAATTATGGGAACAAATGTATTATTAAATTAAATTCAGATTTTTATTGAAACAACAAATGTTATTATTCAAACGACACTAGATGTCGTATCTCCTGTATCTATTGGCTGGTGTATACGAAGTAACACCCCATTTGTATTCCGCTGCGTTAAGTGATTTTTGGGGGTGTTACAGATTGTATCAAAGTCAATGGTTAAAGAGAACTTGGTTGCATATTTTACCCTAGACCTATAACGTTTTCAAAAATAATTTGGCATCACAGCAAACATTTCAAAGTGCATACATGCGTACTTTGCTTATGTGCTTACATTACGTGTTGCATTAAGTGCTTACGTGGCATACATATATATGAATATATATGCTTGCATTCCTTTCCGTATATCTACGCTTATTTTTATATAACAGTTATTTATATAAATACCGATAGCGTTTCTAAGACTTAGTGAGTTGCACAATGGTCTCATTGGTATGTCCATAACAATTTGTGAGTTTGCACAATGGTCTCAAATTTACACTGCAGACATTGTGAGTTTGCACAATGGTCTCATTTGTTCCAAGACAATGTAATGTTAAACAATGGACTCTTAAGAATATTTATTTTTCTTCATAACTTTATATAATATCGATTATAAACGCGAAAGCCCGTTAATAAAATTTTGTTACATGGAATTAAGTATGAATTTAAGTATTACAAGTCTTGTATAGGCGGGACTTGTAATATGAGGATTGATATGATAATTGCTATGTTAACAAAGCCGTCACAGTTCTGTTTAAACGGGATTGTGTACGAATCTAAATATTGCAAGTCTTGTATAGGCGGGACTTGTAATAGGAGGATTGATATGGTAATCACTATACTGATTTGTTTATAGAGATCTTATACATATTTACTCTAACCGAGTACTCATTAATTATCTTGAACTTTATTTGATCTCGCCTGGCAGTTTTTACTCCCAGCTTCCAAAGACGAGTTTTAAATCACTCGTCCCATACTCAGTAGAGCACATGCATCGTCATGTCAACCACCTTAAAGGTTATGAGAGTACGCGTATTGCACCGGGAATTATTAGGTAGATGTGTTATAAAATATTTATTTGAAAGGATTGGGACGCCTCTTCAGTTAAATAAATAAATTATAATCACGAACCATAAATTTATCAACTAACTTACATAAATTTGGACGCTTCTTTATGTAATAAGTAATTATAAAATGAGTGGGCTTAATGTATCCCGTTTAAAGACAACGAGTATTAACCTGAAATCGATAAACACAGAATCCGTTATAAAAAAGGTTTGGAAAGCACAATAGTTGTCTTGCCAACTCGCATAAAGTCTTAAGCCTCATTTGGAAACTACCTTATCCTCATGTCTTAAGTTATTACTTTATTACATTACAAGTCTTTGCCATCACGAACTGCAGTGTGAGCAAACAGACTGAGAGCAATATCCCTTCACCAATTGTTTATAGTATTGAGTACGTTATTCCACTGTTGTTTGGGACCCTGGTAGGCGAACCCGACGAAAAAACAACCTTATCCATATAGAGATATTGCCCCTCCCCTAAACGAGATAAACAACCTATCGACGAAACAGATAGTTTGGACTAGTTCATTTCGAGCCACTAGAATAAGACGTAGGTTCGCGTAACATCCAAGTACAGCCAAGAACTGGCAGTTGAGCGTGCTAGAGTGAGATAGCACTGGTTTTAGGGTGACCAGCGGAAAGTCCCAAGCAAGAACACAAAAGCAAACCTGTGAGCATAGCGGCCAAAGCAGACAATATTTGGTCTTATGTAAGCGGGAAGATCGTAGTTATATCGATACCGTGTTGTGTTAATATCAATACAAAAAACATGTGACGACTATTTTTCTAAAATATCTACCTTGATGTTTTATATATCCTGGTCAACTGCCAAACTTTTTGGTATATTGAGAAGTGTCCAAACACTTAACCTTGCGGAAGACAGTAGCATCGTCTTTGCTTTAAAAACGGTTTATCAGATCTTAAAAACTTTTTCTCAGGTCACAGACAATCGAAAACACAAATTTAATCTCGTGACGGATATTTTCTTAAAGGTAGGTACTGTAACATCCGAGAATTTTCGAATTTAGATTGACGATGTCAATTCATTGACTTTTTTAGGGTCTGCTGACTTATAAGAATGATCATCTAAATCACACGTTTCCCACTACTCAGACTCTAAGCAATTTGATGTGGATAAGACATTGTCCTGACAACTTTTAAGTTTTTGGCCCGAGACCTGGAAACGAGCCTAAAAGGGCTAAAACAAATCACCGCAAACATTATTCGAACAATATACAACGCGGACACACAAAAACAATTAAATTTGTTTTTAGTTATCAGTATTTATTTAATAAAAATATTAAATAAATTATTCATCATTTTTAATTAAAAGCGTTTTTGAAAACGCGACTATTCGAGTTGAAATCCATTTTTATTCAGACGGAGCGAAACCGGTTCACAAAATGAATAACAGATATTTTTATTTAATAGTTATAAATATTCCTGAAATATTAACAAATAAATACTCATTTATTATCAGAAAATGATTATAAAAACAATGGCTCAAGTTTTGCAGAGTAGAATCGGTCCGTTAAGCTCGCTCGAAATGAGTCCGTAACCGACAATTCAATGAAAACATAAACTAAAAAGTTTGCATAATAGCCCCTAAACTATTTCAACTTGTCACTTGGGATTAAAGTTTTAATATATATATAATATATATAATTTCTTCTTCATTTCATCTCTTATATACACACACACAAAAACTTATATAGAAAATCAAAGCAAGTTGACTTTGGAATAACGCATATATTCGATGATCTAACAAAGCAAAAAGGAAATACAAAAAAGTTAATTGAATCGGTACTCTATCAAGATAACGTTCTATGATGCTCGTAAAAATATGTACAAAGTATGTTAAGAGAGGTATATTAGTTATTGAGAAAAGTTCAATTGAGGACAAGTTTATCTGTACATATCAAGAGACTAATCTCAACAACACAATAAGTTTTATTTAGAGGAGGGGGTACCGTCGGATTTTGGGCTGGCGCCATGCTAACAACCCACAAATGTCTTGCGCCAACCATATCGCTGCTGGCGTCATAGGCCTTCGCGCAGTGGCTACCAGCCAGTGCGGTAGGTTTTTCCTTTTTATTTTTATTATTATTTTTTAAATATAGACGTTGGAAGGGCTTTAAATTCAAAAATATAGCCGTTATTTTGTATTTATTACCCACTTTTTACCCTATAAAAATCCTATAAATATCTCCTTATTATACCAAATTTTACACACTTTCAATATCATTTCTACTTCAACAATTTATATTTTTCATTCACAAAACTTCACTATGAATCTCAACTCTCCCAAAAAAACCACCATTAAAAAACACGATATTTATTTTCAAGACGACACGGAGAGATATATGCGGAATTATGCAGCTTATGAACAATTTCTAGCTATGAGTAATCAAGAAGCCGAGGATTAGGGATCGGGTATTAAGAGGACGCGTGCATACATTCCACGTGAGCGGGAGGAGGCGGAACAATGCCTACTCGACGACTATTTTGGCGACGATGAGACTCCTCCTAAATATCCGGAAGAAAACTTTAGGCGAAGGCATCGTATGAGGTCTACCCTTTTTGCTAAAATAGTCAATGATATTACTAGTTATGATGCTCAGCCTCTTCCCGAGTACTTTCGTTTTTTAGATAACGTTACGATGCTACCGGTCGTGCTAGTATCGGTCCTATTTTAAAATGCGCATCCGCCATTCGTCAATTGGCATACGGTACATCACCCGATGCATTTGACGAGTATTTGCAAATTGCTGAGCGTTGCTCACGCGATTGTTTAGACAACTTTACAAAATGCATATATATTTTATACTTAGAAGAGTATTTACGAAGGCCCTCTTTAGAGGATATTAAAAAAACATATGCTTTGCACGAAAAAAAACATGGAATCCCGGGAATGCTCAAGAGTATTGATTGTATGCATTAGGACTGGAAAAATTGCCCAAAAGCTTTACATGGGCAATTCAAATAAGGGATCATAAATACCCGCTCTTTATAATAGAAGCAGTCGCGGATCAAAAATTATAGATTTGGCATTGTTGGGATTTAATAAACTGTTAACCATTAACAACCACGAGTACGCAGCGGATATGGATCATGTTTGGTACATATGATTAACACACAATAAATAAACAAAGGGGCAACATAGTAAAATAACTTGACAGACAACAATTCAACATGTAATGAATACAAAATGTGACTAAGATCGTCACTCTTACGGTAGTGCTCATACAAAACACGTCTAACGAATGCGCTCGGATGCTTGTCCTACCTCACGTTGTATCCCAAACAACCTATGATAACATAATACAACCTGAATCTAGTAACCAAATATGTCCTAAATAAATCTGTACCGAAATTTAGATCTATGCCTAGGTTTTAAACGAATGTGGTTCGAACGAATATGAGAGGGCTTGAACCGAAAATTCATTCAAATATAACCTATCAGTTTCTATTGATGCTTCAACTCCTTGAGAACAAGTAAACCAAATTATTAAGCCTCCTGGAACAGTAGTAGGATCGAATCACACTTCCACAACCCTTTATGGGTCTACCGAAAATGGGTAGATGCAAAAAGGAAGACCGAAAATCAAAACCTAATTATGGTTATGTTTATTCGACTGTTATAAATGGAGGGAATGGAGGAAATGAGTTTCTGTGTGCTTTAAGGATGTTTGTACAAACTTATGATGGCTTGGGGTGAATGTATTATATTTAGTCTTCAAATCCCTAATCATTATTAAACTAGTAAACAAACACTTTAAAGCTTATCACAACCCTATTTCCTCTTAATCTCCAACATTACAGCGAATCTAGGCTCTCTCTAGAACCTTCATGGCTGTTTACACACTTAGGGACCATTAGGATTCGAGTCTTTTCGTTTAGTCCTTAATGTTTACTTTAGAAATGGTTACGTGAAGTTTTAAACGCACTTTATGTGTTTAACGTGTGTGCCCCCTATAGGTCAAACATTTTTGTCGTATAGGTGCGTATGCAACTACAATAATCTAAACAGCTCCCACTTGGGAGTTGGAGTAGCAGACCGCCCTATACTAACGACGGAAACGTCTAGAAACACTCACTATTCGTTTTTGAAACATTGAAATGTTGAGATCAAGTTCAGAATATCCATTCTCAGTTGCATGGTTTTGTATCTTTTGCTATATCTTCCATTTGTTCAGATACAGTTATATCCATGAATATGGGATCTTCAACTCATTTCCATATAGTTTAACCATTTTAGATTTTCTCGTTATAGATACTTATCTAAGATATACCAAATTGTAATAAGAATCATCTTGCAGTACCCTTTAGGTTGCGGCACACAATTATCTGATTATTCTGGAGAGGCGCCAACGGTATTCATTCTGCACATCAAGTGAGGAACAAATTCTTTGTTGTATACAACGTGGTGTGAATGTTGCTTCACATTCACTTCAATAATAGCCTTTATAACTACATTTTCAGGTTAAGCAACTTAGAATTAAAAAGTGACATACACTTACCTTACTAAATACTTGTTTGTATTCTCAAGTCTAAGGATGACTTAACTAACCATTTTTCGATATTTTACTCATGACTAAGGATCCAAAAGTAAATATTCGAAGGTTGGGGTGTCTAATATGCATCCCTTGTGAATAACATATGAGTTTGGCGGGAACAATCCATATATTCAAAGAATATAACCAAAACTCACATTTGCCTTATGTAAACAATTTCCCATACTGTTACCGATAATGGAATATTTAGAATGTTAATCATTCATGGATTAAAATATTCAAATATTGGTTAAACAATTTATTATAATGTATGAATAACAAAAGCCACATATTTCATTCATCAGAAAGTAAAAATTGTCTTTCATCCTATTATCCAAATACTAAAAAACCTTATATGATAAAACTAATTACCCAAGTTGAGTCCTTTTATCCAACATTCTCATCTTTTTTCTTTCAAGACAGTAAATAGTTATCTAAGTATAATTCTGAATATTGTTTCAAAATTCACAAATTATGAAGATATTGATACGGATATGATGAGGTCGTATGTTATTTGCATATATTGCAAGAATTTAGTATGGAAAATGTGAACAATACCTTCAATGATGAATTTGAAGTCAACAACATACCTATCTAGATAGTATCTTGACAGTTTCTTAAAAATGTAAAGTATTTCATTCTTTAATGTGTAAATGCAACATGCTCTTAGTTGAGCATTTTCTAGTTTAGTCAGATTTATCATAAAAGTTGAAATCCTACTACACTAGTATTGATTATTCTTAGCATGTGGGTACACAAAAAACTATGCCTATATATAATTCGTAAAAATTTGTTTTAACAGTATCTAAACACTCCCAATTAGATTATTTGTTATTATAAGTTTCTCTTAACACTCTCAATTAGATACTGTTGTTGTTTGCTCATCTTGCTCTTGTGTAAAAGTAACAACCAGTCTAAGATATACATGATGAATCCTTTGTTAAAAACACAAGGTTTCCATCCATGTATTAAATTATCTCAAGTGGAATATATCATTTAAGACTTGCTTCAATGATGTATTGCATTGTGTTGGACTTAATTTCCGCATATGTTTATTACAATAAACATTCATTCCAAAGTTGTTTGTTTTATTTCCTAAATTTCCAAGTGAAGTTTCATTCCAACCTCAAGGATTAACATCTATCTTAGATGGAAAGATACCTTCAATATGTTACACAACATATGAATTTAAGGAAAAACATAGTGCTCCCACTTGATGTCAGATGTACTCAGGAGTTATCTTAATTTAATCAAAAATCATATTGTGATTAAACTTAAGATCTCAGCTCCTAGATGCATGATCTAATCCACACTTGGATTCTATTATCTTGTATACTTTATAAAGATTATTTTAAACTCATAACCTTTTGATTACACACCGTCCTCGCAAAAAGGTAAGCAAAAAGAAAAGAGTTATAAAATTTAATTGTCATATTACAAATATAGACTCATAGCCCTTTTGATTACGCACCGTCCTCGCAAAGGTAGTCATTAAGGAAAGAGTTATGAACCTTAATTTTCCTTATGTCAGATTCAAGAAACCCTGTATGAAAATTAGTTATCTTTATATAATTAATGCGTGTAGAAAAGAAAGATTTAATCATAGTCAATTGCTTGAGTAAGATTAAAAACTCTTGTCATTCGTCAGGCATTAATGTGTATACAATTTTGTCCGTATGAGTCTTTCTTCAAAAGAAACTTATTATAACCTTTCAGTTTAACTGTTTAGTAAAAGATCAATCAACCTCACAACATTGATTTGTCTTTTAAGGACTTCATCTTATCATTCATAGTTCTAAGATATTTATTAGATCCAAGATGTGATAATTCATCTTATTAGTTAGAAGGTTTATTATGACCCTTTAACTTATATTCCTCAGCATTGATATTAAAATATCACTTCATTGATGAGGCATCCTTGCGAATTTATGAATGAGAGTTACATTATACTTTGGTTCGACATTTCCATGCTAAACCTTAGTATGACAATATAAAGTGAATTCAGAAGGTTATGTATTTTGTTCTTGAATATCTTCAAGATCTATAGATGCTCCCACTTACTTTTGTAAGTAGAGATAATTCTCTAAATACTAAGTATTTAAGCAACAATGAATTGTTCTTAAATGAGACAAAATACATTTTGCAATTCTCATCTCTAGCTTGTTAATAATATGCTTCAAAAGATATTAACAAATTTCAGAACTTAAATCAAGACATAATGGGATTCATCCCAATCCATAAATAGATAATGTCTTGAATACCTTCTATGTTGGAACTATATTGAGTGTATCCATGACACACTCAAAATTCTAACCTTGATCGATTTTGGAGGTAGAGCAATTAAAGTTATAAGAAATAAAACTATATGAATATAGTTTGTTTCAACACATTAGACATACCATAATAGTGTGGTATTCTATGAGTATTGGAATTGTGAGACTCCATCAGAATTCCTTAGATAACTTAATTCTCTTTGGATCAAATACTCACCAATTGGGTCGAGCCAAATTGAATACACAGTATTTAACAACCAAGTGCATGCTATAATGTATATTTCTTGAATAAGTACATTAACTCCATGTTCATGTGTTCACAAGAAGACAGAACAGTTCAAGAATTCTTTGATCATGTGTTTACAAGAAAACAAAACATGTCAAATACATTATATGTCGTTGAATCATTCAAGGACCTTATGTTTATGTGTTAACAAGAAGACATAACAATGTTACTACATACTTTATGTTATAAGTCATTGATTAATTCAAGGACTTTATAATTACGTCTTAACAAGTAAACATAATTATACTAACTAAAGTAATCATGAACGCAAACTCTTGAGTTCAATGGTAATTTCAAGTTAATTTCATACTTCATAATCATGATTATATAATTAACCATAATTATTTTGACTAAATCATATAGTCAATAAGTTGAAGTATCTTTATATTATATCTTGACTTTTAAATATAATAGGGCAACAAACATCTTGTGTGTTTAAGTCCTAGTAGATTTACTAGCTTTCTTACCTTGCGGTCAAGAGAAACCAATTAATCATATTGTTATATGTTGTTCCTTGCACACACTTAGGATTTCTCCCACTTGTGTACGGGACAACATTACCTAAAGTAGACAAACCATACGACAAGCGTTCGATTGTTTAAACAATATGATAGTGTCATATATATTACAAGTAGATTTCAAACCATAATGTTGAATAAGGAATTGTGGATTATTATTCTATAGATAACGTTTCGGAAAGCAACATCGAAAAGGCAACGTGTTATCTATAAAATAAAATGCAATCTTCCTTTAGACAATGGTTGTTCATATTCGGAAAGTAATATATTATTTCAAAGCAAGCTAGAAATAATATGGACAACTGATGTGTGTTTTCTACAAGCTTTAAATTTATAATAACTAGAAATACTGATTTTGACCAAAAACACAACATTCGGGCAAGTATACCATATACAAGTGTAATATAGTATTAGGTAAGTCCAGGTCGTTCCACGAGATTTGTAGCAATTCACAGATTGTTTATCAAGTAACAAAGCTAAATGATTGTCACGGATCAAATAGCCTTAACGTGTGTAAAGCAAGCAGGATACCAAGCATAAAAGATATAGATATTGCAAACTTTATATAAACAAAATCATACAAGTCATATATGACGGGTAATCATAATAACAAGCATATCTACCAATGATAACATAGAATCCTTTCGGCCTTTATACTACATCATCACAAGCGCATTAAGAGTGGTTTATATCAAATATGCATATATATGAATTCCTCCCAACCCGGTCGGTCAACATAAGAAAGGGTCTTAAACATCATTCTACTTAGGTTGTTTATCAATTTACCACACCATTCTCACAAGCATGATATTGATTCATATGGCCAACATGATTCAAAATATATCAAGGCAATTAATCCTTTCGGCCTATTTCAATTGCAAGATATATCAAAAGATAAACAATGATCCAAGTAAAATAACATCGAATTCATAAACATGTATATTCATAAATCATAGCAAAATCATCCAGATATTATTCATGTTTCACATACAAGAAGCAAAGTAAAAATACCAATATTTCGACTACAACAACCATCAACCCAAAACTAGTAGTTCCATGATCAACCAATAACCAAATGCTACTAAGATAACCCAGAATATACTATGTAACTTCTAAAAATCCGCAACATATCACCAAATGAAGTGTTTGGTAAAAAGGTTTATGGTGATGATCTTAAAAGAATTTGGTGTGAATCCTCCAAGAATCAAAGTGATAAGTTTTAAGGTTATAGAAATGGATGGAATGTGGTCTAGATATGGTGGTGGATCAGTGGTATTTCATGGTGGTAGCGTGGTGGTGACATGGTGGTGAGAAGGGGTGTTTGGATCATTGGATCCTAAGATCCTCACCACTCTTTCCTCCTCTCCCACTTGATTTAGAGGTTGTGTGTGAGATATGGATTGGTGTGTTGGATTGGACGAATTTGAGGGGTATTTATAGGGTAAAATTTACTTGGGGACCAAGCAAAGGTTGTATGGTGGAGCGTTTTTATTGAAGGTCTAAATTAACAATTTTAATGCTGCAACTGAAAGTGCGGCACACTACTTTTTATTTGCGACTACTTGGATTTTGTAAAAGGTGCGCCGCACATTTTTATTTGTGCGGCGGTTTTGATGCCTTTTCAGTTCTTGGACCAAAAACCAAAGTTGTAGAGAATTCTTTCCCGGACGCGTGGCCGCCAGAATCGCGTCAAACGGAGTTTGTATGCTCAAGTTATGGCCAAAACAGTGGACAGGTGTCGGGAGATCTTTATGTTCAGTTATTTCTTCGTTTAAGCTTCAAATCTATGGTTTATCTTCACGACACATTCCAAGAACCTACAATAGCAAATATACTCTATTCTATACCAATAGTTCTTATATTTAACCAATTTATATATGTAAAATATATTGTATAACTCAAAGTAAAAACATGTTAAAAAAAAAAAAAAAAAAAAAAAAAAAAAAAAAAAAAAAAAAAAAAAAAAAAAAAAAAAAAAAAAAAAAAAAAAAAAAAAAAAAGGGGGGAAAAAAAAAAAAAAAAAAAAAAAAAAAAAAAAAAAAAAAAAAAAAAAAAAAATAAAAAAAAAAAAAAAAAAAATAAAAAAAAAAAAAAAAAAAAAAAAAAATAAAAAAAAAAAAAAAAAAAAAAAAAAAAAAAAAAAAAATAAAAAAAAAAAAAAAAATAAAAAAAATAAAATAAAATATTTTTTTTTTTTTTTTTTTTTTATTGTTTTTTTTTTTTTTTTTTTTTTTTTTTTTTTTTTTTTTTTTTTGTTTGGGGGGGGGGGGGTTTTTTTTTTTTTTTTTTTTTTTTTTTTTTTTTTTTTTTTTTTTTTTTTTTTTTTTTTTGTTTTTGTAGGTTATTTGAAGAAATATAGGGTTTGAGGAGGAAATATTATTTTAGTTTTTTGTTTTGGGGGTTATTGGTAATAGGTGAATAGAAATTGTAATTTTTATTATATATATAATATTTTGTTATAATTTGATTTATTTTTTTTTTTTTGAATTAAAAATAAATTGTGGTGTGAAATTTTCGAAAATATTTTTGGTTTTTGTAACAAATAAGTGCAAAAGGCGCAAGCACCCCCCCACACTTAAGGGTTTGCTTGCCCTCAAGCAAAATAAGAAAAATAATAAGCTTTACAAAACAAACATAGAATTATGAAAAATATTTTTATTTTTATCTTTATATTTTTTTTGGTTTTTTTAGACAAAAATCTAACATACGTAAATTTTTTTATTGTTTTTTTATTAATATATCTATTTAGATTTTTTTAGACCAGAAGTGCATCGCACTTGAAAGAAAGTGCGGCGTACATCAAATTTAATTATTTATTATTTTTCAAAAATTCAAAATACCATGGCGGGAAAAATTGATACAAGTGCGCCGCACAACAACATATGTGCGGCGGTTTTATTATGACAAAAACATATTTTTAGATTTTTTTCACTTATTATTTAATATCACAAATACAAACACATGCAAACACATTAATAGACAAACACAAACACACCAGCTAAATAAAAGAATATACGAATCTATTTTTTTAAGATTTTATAGTTTTAACATTTTTATGCCTATTTTTTTAACGCAGGCAAACATACACAAACAGGCAAGCATGCAAAAAAACAAAAAAAACAAACATATAACAAATATTTACAGAAGATAAGACAGAAATAAAAATGCTCTTGATTTATTTTTGTACAAAATCAATAATTTTGGATGTTGAGAAAACACGACGCACTTAATAACAAGTGCGGTGTACTATGAGTTTTGACAACAATTTTTTTTGAGTTTTAATAGATGCAAAAAAAAAACTAAAATCTAACAAAAGCATGATTTTTATTATATAAACAAGAACATGCCAAAAGCAAAAAGAAAGTAAAAATAACATAGAAATAAAAATCTTTTTGGTTTTTTTTAATTTTTGAATGACAACTAAATATTCACAAAATTACAAGGCGTATAATCAGATAAAATGGGATTTCAAATGATCACATACTTGAGACTAGAAATTTGGGGGTTTGTTTGAGTATTGGTTTTAAAATCAGTTTCTATTTGTCAAAATTTGCAAAAAGTGCGGCGTACTTGGTGTAAGTGCGGCGTACTTTTTGGGTTTTCAGGAAAACCGGCGCACAAGTTGTATGTGCGGCGCACTTCCTGAGGAAAAATGATTTTT
>BQNB010088088.1:0-27749 GCA_026074375.1 Tanacetum coccineum | reverse complement strand
GTTTAAGCCAGGTTTTTAGAAAAACCAAGTTTCACTTCATAGGGTGCTTATTTGCTAGCTTATTTTTAAGCTCAAAGTGCCTTTAAGGCCTATTTATTTTTAAGTGTTTTGCATAAGTTCTTATTTTGAATTACTAGCTTATAACTTATTATGTGTGCTTATTCTTGTTCAACTAGCTTTTTAGGTTAGAATTAGCTTAATAGTAGCATAATCTAGCTTATTGAATCTGTCATCTTTTCAGCTAGTTTCTAGCTTATTTAGGGCTTTTCATAAAAAGTTGCTTTTATTAAAAATGCTTATTTTTAGGAGCTTTACAACTTTGCTTTTATAAGTTTTTCAAAAAAATAAAAAAGGGGAAAGTGGAAGTCGGGGGTGAGCAAGACTCGAACCCCCGACCTCAACACTCTCAACCCTTTATAACACCACACACTACCACTGCGCCCTGGGGTCTTTTTCATTAGACTCTTACACAATTTAATTCTTATACTCATTTTAGCCCAATAAGCCTTATAAGCTGTTATAGCTTATTTCGTGGCTTATTCTATAAGCTGTGATCTCAAGCTTATTTTTCCTAGGTTCTAATTAGTATAAGCTATTTTCTGTATTTTTTCTAGAATTTTTATAGATAGTTTAGTATTTTTAAACATTTATTTTCATTAAAAACTTTAAAAAATCATAAAAAATAGAAAAATAATCAAAAAAATATAAATCTTTTTTAGAAAATTTTCTTTTATCATAAAGTTCATAGGAAAATTAGTTTTGCTTTCGTAGGGTCTAATTTGCAAAATTTCGATTTTTAAAGAACGGGATTCGTTCCCGTTCTCGTTTTTCGTGTTTTAACGCTCATTTCAACTCCGTTTTTGTTCTAGTTTTCTTTAAACTTACTTTTTAGTCAAATAGAGTCCATTTAAAAATAAAAATTTAAGTTAGGTTTAATTTTAGCAATTTAGGGTTTTTGACCTCCGTTTAGGGGTCCCGTTTTGCGTTTTAGTTAAAATTTGGTTTCCCGTTATTTGTCTTCGTGCTTAATTGTTATAATTTGTTTATTTTAATTTTTAAAAGTAGATAATCAAATCAATCTTTGTTTCCTATTCAAATCATTGTCCGAGCATCAAACGTGGCTTCAATTTCACAAATCGTTGGGGGATAACGACCCGGGAATCATACTTCCCGGTTAATATACGTATTATATTATATATATTTTGAAGATTTTCCTTTTTACCTTTGTCCTCAAAGGTAGTTTGGTAATTTTCCATCATATTATATATTATATTATTACGTGTGTTAAATACTACGAATCAATTTTTGGCGCCGTTGCCGGGGATTTGTGATTAAGATTCTCTCGTTTGAAGTTTGTTGATCGTGATTTGAAGACCCTTTCATTTTTTAAAGTTTTGTTTTTGTTAAAAAAAATAGAAAAAAAATTATAAAATATAAAAAGTTAAAAATATTTTTCTTTTCTTTTAGTATAATTATCATATAAAAAAAATCAAAAAATATAAAAATTATCCATAATAAAAAAAAATAAACAAAGTTGGTAAAAGAACACCAACAAATAATACCTTCAATTGAGGTATTATCCATTAGTAAGTTCCCAACTCGAATCAAAGATTTAAAAACTTACCATTTGTGTCATTTACGAAATCCGGCTCACCTTAAAAACTAAATTTTTTAAGAGCTACCGAAACCTGTTCTTGTTAGTACTCCTTAATGGGACAAAAGTCTTCTTAAACGAGGGTATTTTTAAAATTTTGATGATTAACCCTTTTATTATTATCGCATACTGGTTTGTCCACCCTTGGACCAGTATTGACCATAGTTTTTAGCTTAGGTTCTTGACTCTGTTTGTCATGAAAATTACAATCTTTGATCAAATGGTCAGTACTTTTACAGACAAAGCAAGCTTTTATTTTCTTAAACCAATTACCTTGTCTGAAGAAGTTTGACTCAATTTATCAACTCTAGTTGTTAACTGTTTTGAGTCTCATTGACTTACAGACTTAACTGTTTGTACAGTCAACACACCATCCTCATCATCTGAGTTCAATCCTTATGATAACTTTTATCTCTGTTAACTGATGTCATAGACTTCCTTAGTTTTCGAGTAATTGCTTCATTTTTTTACCTATATCACACTTGTTTAAGTATTAAGATCAGTTGTTTTTGACTCAATTATTTTCTTCCTAATGGCATATTCATCTAAACTTGCAAATGATATGTCAGCTCTTAGGGTTAGAAAGTTCCTTGTTATAGGAGGGGGGGGAACAGCATGAAACCCATCTACTTTAGAGAAACTATCATTTGCTGGTGTGTTCTCTTTATCACTTGATCTGACATCAAAAACACTCAAACTAATCTCACTATCAGTTTCAGAATTGTTACTACATTCATTCAATTGGTGTGCCATATCCTAAACCAGTTTTACTCTAGCACATCATGTTGACTGTTGAGTATTTATCAAGAATCTTGGATGATTCTTCCCGTTTCTTATCTTTAAATTTAACTGCATCTCTTCCTTAACAACTTTCTCTAATTCCAAGATAAGGTTGTTAATTTTTATTTCTTTGTATTTAAGCTCATAGTTTTGAAACTCATTTTTTCATCCCCATACCAGTTCATGCTTTTTAGTACAAGTATCCTAGATTCTAGTGACTCTAAAGAGGCAAACTCATAACCCTGAATTCTAGTCTGGCTCTGGCTATGTTTTTTCTCTTCACATATCATAATCCTTTTAAGATTTTAAAAGATTCAAGACATTGTTTAGAACATTTTTATACCTCATTGTCAGAAGAACTTGATGACTTTTTAAGAGAGATTGCCATTAAAGCATAGTTGACTGGTTCTATTTCAAAATCATTACTCTAAGTCATAGCCACCTAGAACATCTTGAGCCACCAGTACATGAGATGATGATCCATGTGTTGGTATCAATTGCTCCTAGCCATTGTCACGGTGTCACCATAAGATCTTTTCCCTTGATTCCTTCCAGATCTGCAATCCCTAGCAAAGTGCCCTTTTCTGTGACAGTTGTAGCACTCAATTTTTGATTTATCAAGTGAAACAGGTCGTTTTTCTTTGAAATCCATGTTCCTTCCTGTCTTCTGAATGAATTTCCTCACTCTGACAGTCAACATAGCCACCTGCCATCTAAGATCCAATTCTTCCAAGTCATCTTCATCAATCTGCTAAAAATCCTCATTTTCAAGTTGAGGACTGGTTGTTGGTTGTGCAAAGAAAGAGCACGCTACATCATGAGCACATGGGGTAGATGAAACTTGACTAATTCCTCCAGCAGTACTAACCCCAAAATCTCCACTGGCAGTACTAACTTCATTAGTACTGCTAGTGTTCTCAGAGGAAAGAAATGCCAAGTTCTGAGAAGTAGAAGTGGAACTTGAAGACCTTTTCATCTCATCTTCGTAGACCCTAAGGTTGTTGTAAAGGTCATCAATATCAATCTCATCAATGTCTGGCTTATTTCTCATGATTAGAGCAATTTGATTCCATGAAGGAGGAAGACTATCTTATGAACTCATGGTTGTATCTTCCTTTGTTATAAGGAGAGCACCATGAACCTCCAATTGACTTATGAGTTTTTGGAACCTATCATAAGCCTTGTCCAGACTTTCATTTGATGCAGTAGAAAAGTTTTCAAACTGATGTTTTAGAACATTTTTCTGCATCTTCTTGGATTCTTCATTACCTCCAAACCTTGATTTGATTGCTTCCCAGAGTGATTTAGCATCTGCAACATTGTGAAACTTGAGGAGGTATTCATCAGGTATTGCTAAAAGCAAGATGCTCTTAACTCTTTCCTGATTCCTTTTAGCAGCCAGTTGTTTGGCAGTCTTAGGAGCAGGAGGAGCAGATGTTCTCCTGTTGTTTTCTAGATCGCCCTTGGGGGGGGGCGAAGGGGGGGGTAAAAGGACAATAACATCCCATAGGTTATGGTCTGTGTGACAGATATATTGTCGTATTCTCATGCTCCAAATATCATATTCTCCCTTCCTGATAATAGGGATTTTCATTGTTATGATAGTGGGTGGAGGAATGTCTTGTTCTGCCATCTTACAATTGAGTTCTTCTTATTTAGAGTTTCCACACAAGCTCTGATACCACTTGTTGGATCGTTTTTTGAATAGATCTTAACCTTTAGCTTGTAAAGGGTTTGTTCCTTTAGATAATTCTAAAGCAACAATAATGAAACACTAATTTGAACACTATTGATTATGCGGAAACTAATCAATAATGCTAAGAAGAACATTATTAAGAATCATAAAAGAACTTTATATTATAACTTGAATCTGCCTAGGTTACAGGTTACAAAACTATGATTGCTAATCGATCTCTATTGATCAGTGTAGAACTATATCAACTAACTATGCCTAGGGTTCCTTTTATACACCAAGGAAACCCTAATAGGCTTTACAAAACGCGTTAAGAGATAATGCATATCTATTCCTAATTTATCTCATGCATATCTCATAAGCAGTACCAATACTAACTATTACTGGCAGTACTAACATTGTACTAGCAGTACTAACTACAAAGCTACTAGTACTAAAGACTTAGACTTATTTCTTCAATCTTCATTAACAGTATTAAGTCTTCACTAGCAGTATTAATCTTGAGCCAGCAGTATTAACTTGTAGAAGCTTCAGAATCCCAACAGTTTATTTGTATTAACAACCTCATTTTGAAAATTATTTTTCCTAACTTTTGAGGATGCATGTCTAACAATCGAGAATAAGTAGGTAATATGCAAACGATTAGCATGTTAGCAATAAGCATAAAATCAACTACCATTATGGCAAGTAGGCATATAACCAAGTAGCATGGTAGGTAAGCATATAAGCAAATAGTATCAAAACATATTTTTCATGCAAACATACTTTTCATATCATCACTTAGTAACACTAACAACTAAGCATATAACCAAATAGCATTTATCCTATCATCAGTTAATCATTACGACAAGTAAGCGTAACATCCAAGTATTTTCAATTTATGACAAACTAACTTATTCATAAAGACTATTAATCTCTAAGCATATCATTTCAATCATAAGTAGAAAGAGTCACATTATCACATAATCACATATAAACAATCACAAGTAGGCATATAATCATCTATCATAAAGATCACTCAAATATGTCATGCAACTATCTATATGAAAGCGAGGACGATATTCTTGAAAGTTTAGTAAGTTAATGCTTGTGATATTATTTTTAGATGTTTGACGATATTATTATTGGTTTGTTGTTTCTCTTGATTTGAAACAACTTGCTTTTGTTTTAAGTTCTAGAAATCTCAATTCTTAGTTGGTGTTTTTAGTTGGAATTGGATGATCAAGTTACACAAGCTAGTTCCTATAATTATGCATGCATGCACCATGATTTGTCAAGCCATGCATGATATGTCCAATTATAGTTGGTTGTGAGGAACACTTGATCATCATTTTGAATTTTCGGTAATGATAACTTCCAATTGCGTTGCAAGGAAAATACTTAGGAGCTCGGATGAGTAGTCCAAGTTATCAAACCTACTTCGATGTGTATTTTAATCCTTTTGGATATTTTACACATATAGGAACTCATATTCCATTATACAAGCGCAAAGTATTGCAAAGTATAATATCTCAGAATTATGACTCGATGTGTTGGGAATTGTGCATTCCTAACTTAGTACCGTTTGTTCTATAGGTTATACCTGCTAGTTATAGTTAGATCTGGAAAGTAACGAAATTTAAGTACTGTTCAATAGTTAGTACCGTAAGACAAAATAGATAGTACCTAGATTAAAGAGATATTAGAGATATTGTAGGAAAAGATATGTATTATCTTTTACGCGTTTTGTAAGCCTGTTAGGGTTTATCCTTGGTCTATAAAAGGAACCCTACGGCATTAGAGAGATGACACACAGAGAAAACACACAGATCTCATCTCATACAATCATATCTCATAGTTAGTAATCTGTAATCATATTAGCAGATTAATAGAAATCAAAGTTTAGTATTCATTGTTCTTCTTAATACTATTGTGTAGATTCCGCATATACAATAAGTATTCATAGTCAGTGTTTCTCTATAGTCAATCTGTATTTATACAAGTTGGCTATCACCCTTAGCAGGCTGCAAAGATCTGTTCAGTTTGGGACTCTCAAGTGGTATCAGAGCCTGTGAGAAACTCTGAGTAAGAAGAACAAAAACCAGTTATAAACCCCTATCTTACAAAGCAATTCAATGGCTGGATCACAAGATGATATTCCACCACCACCACCACCACCATCACAAACACCAACACAACAAACTCCTCACACTGTTTCAACCATCAAACTTCCTATTCTCAAGAAGGGAGAATATGACATATGGGCCATGAAAATGGAACATTATTTAGCCCATACAGACTATCCTATCTGGGAAGTTATACAAAATGGAAATGGTCCTGTATCAATCTCCACAGATACACAAGGTCAAATCAAGGTTCTGCCTCCAAGGACTGCAGAAGAGATCTTAGCCAGAGAAAGAGAAAGAAAAGCAAGGACCACTTTGCTTATGGCTTTACCAGAAGATCATCTTGCTAAATTTCATAAAATGACTGATGCTAAAGAGATGTGGGAAGCTATTAAATCTAGATTTGGTGGAAATGATGAATCAAAGAAGATGCAGAAGTATATTCTAAAGCAACAGTTTGAAGGCTTCTCTGTATCAAACTCAGAAGGACTACATAAAGGCTATGACAGGTTTCAAAGTCTTCTGAGTCAATTAGAGATTCATGTGGGCAAAGGCTCGTCCACTGAGTGATGCAAATCAAAAAATTCCTATCTCTACCTTCTGCCTAGATCTTCCAAGTCCTTAATTATGAGGACCAAGCCAGAGTGGACCATCTCACTTTGATGATCTGTAAAATAATCTAAGAGTCATTGAGATGATGTTAAAGCTCAGCTGAAGCATCATCCTCGTAACACACAAAATGTGGCATTTGTCCCTCTGAGAACACTAAGTACTAATAGATGTATACAGCTTGTGGGGGTGACAAATCCTTCTGGTCATAACTCACAATATGAACAAACTTCATCATACTCCTTACTTGCAAATCAATCCAGTTGTCCTCAATTGGATCATGAGGATTTGGAACAGCTTGATGAGTTTGATTTAGAAGAAATGGACTTGAAATGGCAGGTGGCCATGATTTTAATGAGAATGAAAAAGTTATACAAAAAAACAGGTAGAAAGCTACAATTTGTGATGCCAAGAGAACTTTGGTTTTGATAAAACCAAAGTCGAAAAGTGTGTTTAATTGTCACAAGACAGGGCATTTTTGCTAGAAGAGTGCAGAACAAAGGGAAAATTCAAGATAGAACATAGGAGATATGCTTGGAACTCTGGAAATAAGGATGGGAGAAGATCTGGTAAGAAGGAGGACTCTAAAGCTTTGGTGACTATTGATGGAGAAGGTGTTGATTGGACCAGTCACTCAGAAGAAGAAGAAGATTATGCTATGATGGCTTGCAGCAGTTCAGGCTCAGACACAGAGGTAACTTCTTGTTTCAAAATGTAACAGAGTCTTATGCTAACACTCAAAAACTGTATGAAGCTCAGCAGGGAACAAATTGGATATGCCTAGTAATAGAAATACAGTTTTAAAGAAAGTTAGAGCAACAATTATTGCTCATCAACAAAGCAAACATTGGTATGAGGAAAAGATAAGGTTTATGAAAATAGACTTAGATGATAAAACTGATGTCCTTGCATACCATAAGAAACTGTTGACAGAAGCTGAAAAGGTAAAAGAAGATTTAAAAGCTAAAGTAGAAAAATGGCACAACTCTTCTAAAAATCTTGGTAAACTGCTAAATACTCAGATGAGTGCTAATGATAAATTTGGGCTTGGTTATGGGGATTACAGATATGATGGCATCTTGAGTTATGAAAATGAAGTTTTACAAAGTGTATTTATGAATAAGGAAAGTGATTTAGAAAATCAGCCTTTGTATGATAGGTTTGTTACAGCAGAAGGAATGCATGTTGTACCCCCACCCATGACAGGGAATTACATGCCATCTGGACCTGATATTGAAATAGATTACTCACAATTTACATATGGTCCAAAACAATCTCAAACTAGTGAATCTGAAACCCAAACCAGTGACTTTGATACCTGTGAATCAGATTGTAGTGTTGAAACACATGAATCTTTGCCTGAACCAACTGTCAATGAACCTAAAGTAGTTAGTCAACCTAAGGTTTGGTCTGATGCTCCTATCATTGAGGAGTATGAATCAGATAGTGAAGATGAGCATGTGTCTCTACCAACAGAAGAACAGGAAACACCTAGTTTTGCTAATAAGCAAGTAAAAACTCCTAGGGAAACTGTTAAGAATCAATTCACACATAGTAAAAATCCTAAAGTTGACAAGAAAGGGTTGGGATATGGGTTTACTACAAAAGCATGTTTTGTATGTGGAAGTCTTAGTCATCTTATCAGAGATTGTGATTTTCATGAGAAAAGGATGGCTAAACAGGTTGAACTAAACAAAAAGAAGGGCAAGGATAATGTTCAAAGGGAGAATAAACCAGTTTGGAACAATGTGCAAAGAGTGAATCATAAGAACCAATTTGTTCCTAGAGCAGTACTAACTAGAACTGGCAAAATTCCAGTTAGTACTGCTAGAGCTAGCGGTACTAACAATGTTAGTACTGCTAGACATAATTTTAAAAGTCAGGCAGTACTAACTAATGCTGCCAGGAAAATTAGTACTGTTAAACCTTTTGTGAATAGAGTTAGACCAAAAACTGTTTTTCATAAAACTCATTCACCATTTAGAAGGCCTTTTAATAACACAACAACACTTAGAACAAATTTTTCAAAACAAAAGGTTAATACTGCTGAGGTAAATGCAGTTAGTGCTGTTGGGGGAAAAAGGGAAACTGCTGTTAAGCCCTCAGCAGGTTGTAATTGGAGACCAAAAAGACATTACTGGCACAAAATCTCCAAATACAATGGTGGATCAAGACCTAGAGATTGTGCTACTTTCAAAGATCCACTAGGCAGACTCAAGCCCAAACAGGCTTGGGTCCCTAAGAGAATCTAATCTCTTTTATTTGATGTGCAGGATTATCCACACAGAACTTTACAGAACAAAGGGATTGTTGATAGTGGATGTTCCAGGGCAATATGAACGGGAAGACACGACCTTACCTTGCTGATAATCAAGACTTTAATGTGCCCTTTGCTTTTGGAGGAAGTAAAGGTTACATAACTGGTAAAGGTAAAATAAAAACAGGAAAGTTAGATTTTGAGGATGTGTGCTTTGTGAAAGAACTACAACATTTCAATCTCTTTTCTGTGTCACAAATCTGTGACAAGAAGAACAAAGTTCTTTTCACTGACTCTGAATGTCTTGTTTTATCTCCTGAATTTAAGTTACCTGATGCAAATCAAGTCTTACTTAGAATCCCCAGACAAAACAATATGTACAGTTTCAATTTAGAGAACCTTGTTCCTTCTGGAGGTTTAGCCTATTTAATTGCAAAGGCCACAATTGATGAATCTAACAAATGGCATAGGAGGTTGGGTCATGTTAACTTTAAAAACTTAAACAAACTTGTGAAGGGAAACCTTGTAAGAGGTTTACCTTCAAAGATTTTTCAAAATGACCACACTGTGTTTGCTTTGTCAGAAAGGAAGCAACACAAAGGCCGTCCTTAAGGCAAATCAGTGAGCTCTATTAGTCAGCCCTTACAGCTTCTGCATATGGATTTGTTTGGACCTACATCTGTAAGGAGCTTAAACCATAAGACTTATTGCCTGGTTATCACTGATGATTTTAGCAGGTTTAGTTGGGTGTTCTTCTTAAGAACTAAGGATGAAACTAGTGGAATCCTTAAGGACTTTATAAGACAAATTAAGAACCAATTAAATCAAAAAGTTAAAACTATTAGATGTGATAATGGTACAGAATTTAAGAACATGGATTTTATTGAATTCTGTGGGTCAAAAGGGATCAAGAGGGAATACAGTAATGCCAGAACTCCACAACAAAATGGAGTTGCTGAAAGAAAGAACAGGACCCTTATTGAGGCTTGCTAGAACTATGCCTAGCAGTTTCATTTTTTACCAAACACTTTTTGGCTAAGCAGTATACTGCTTAGTATATGTCCTTAATATGGTAATTAGTGACCAAAGCCCAAAATAAGACACCATAATGAACTTAAACTGGTAAAATACCAAACCATAGCTACATAAACCTAGTCCTTTTGGTGCCATGTTACCATCCTGAATACATTGACCACCTGGGCAGTTTGATGGGAAATCAATGAGGTTTTCTTAGTTTGGGTATTCTCTACAGAAACAAAGCTTTTATTAAGGTATACAAATTTTAGAAACCAAGAAGTTGAAGAAAACGAGTACATAACCTTTATAGGAAAAATATAACCAAATGTTGCAGGAAAATGACCAACTTGGCCTGATAGATCCGATTATTTGACTGATTTAATGAATTATCAACACTGTGAGATCAGAGAATCAAGCTAACCAACAACAGGTCCACAGAAGCTAATCCCCCCTTTTTCAAAAAAAAAAGCAGGGTACAAAAGAATAATATGAGGCATGGTGATTCTGAAATAGAAGCAGAATCTGCTCAGGACTACTTATATTGCAATATGGTCTTCTTATCATCTTCAAATAATCAAGAGCTCAAAAGTAAATAATGAGTGAAGACCTACCAAGCAATCCTTACTTCAAGCAAGTAGATAAGGAGGAATCAAGTCTTTTGGATGAGCTTTAAAGACTTAAAAGGCAAGAACATGATGCTAATGATGCAGCTGAAGCTCTCAGGAAGGAGTTTGCCCAAGAAACTGAGGATTTGCTTCTACAAGCAGGAGCTGCTAAAGCTAGCAGTACTAACATGGTAGACTATCCTTCACTGATCTAACCAATACTGACCAAGATGATTCAAAAATACCTGCACTTGAGGAAATTTATGACAATCCTACTGATGGTATTTTTACCAATTCATCTTATGATGATGAGGGTGCAGTGGCTGACTTCACAAATTTAGAACCTGTTGTGAATGTCAGTCCTATTCCCACATCAAGGATTAACTCATTACATCCTTCAACTCTGATTCTTAGAAGACCACAATCACAGTTCAATACAATAAGCAAAACTACCAAAAAGTTCTAGAGCCTATGCTTTTGTAAGTTATATTCAAAAGCAAAGGAGAAATAATCATAAGGACTTCCAGCATTGTTTATTTGCTTGTTTCTTGTCTCAAAATGAACCCAAGAAGATCTCTGAAGCACTTGAAGATGAAAGTTAGGTTGATGCTATGCAGGAAGAACTGCTGCAATTCAAGATTCAGAAAGTTTGATTTGTGCTAGATTAGCCTTATGTGAAAAGGCAATTAACGAACCTAAATGGGTGTTATAAGAAAAATAAAGAAAGGAGTCTGTCAGAGAGGTGCGATGATTGTGGTTAGAAATAAGGCAAGGTTAGTTGCTCAGGGACATAGGCAAGAGGAAGGGATAGATTATGATGAGGTTTTTGCTCCTGTGGCCAGGATTGAAGCCATTAGGATCTTTTTAGCCTTTGCCTCTTACATGGGATTCATAGTCTATCAAATGGATGTGAAAAGTGCCTTCCTGTATGGGAAAATTGATGAGGAGGTCTATGTGTCTCAACCTCCAGGTTTTATAGATCCCAAGTATCCTAAGAAGGTCTACAAAGTAGTGAAAGCTCTCTATGGTTTACACCAAGCCCCTAGAGCCTGGTATGCTACTTTATCTACTTTCTTGTTGAAAAGGTGGATACAGGAAGAGAACTATTACAAGACTCTATTCATCAAGAAAAGGACAAAAATAATATCATGTAGTGCAAGTTTATTGAGGATATATTATTTTTGGTCTACAAAAAAATCTGGTGTGAATGATATGACGTAATAATTAGATAGATTTCAGATGAATCAATGGGAGAACTCACCTTCTTTCTTGGGTTACAAGTCAAACAGAAAGAAGATGGTATTTTTATAAGTCAGGATAAGTATGTTGCAGAAATCCTAAAGAAGTTTGATCTTGCCAGTGTAAAGACTGCTAGCACACCAATTGAGACCCATAAGCCTTTAGTAAAGGATGAGGAAGCTAGTGATGTGGATGTACACCTTTATAGATCCATGATTGGCTCTTAATGTACAAGACTAGCTTCTAGCCTGAATATTATGTTTTAGTCCCTGTGCTTGTTCTAGTTTTTAGATCACTCCCAAATACCTCCCATCTAAATGCGTAAAGAGAATTCTTAGTGTATCAAAAGCAAACCCAAACTAGCCTTTGGTATCCTGAGGGTAGTCCTCATTTCTGACCTAGAAAGCCATACCCTCACTCGAACATATGTGACTATTGCTGGACTGGACAATCTTGACAAAAAATCCTACAACAAGTAAGTATCTCAACTATTTTCTTGCTGTAGAGCTCAGGAGACTTACTTCTATGTAATAAGCAAAAAGCAGAACCCAATATGGCTACTTCTACTACAGAGGCAGAATATGATTGTTTTTTTGCTGCAGATTTGCTTGTGGGCAAGGTTGTGATTCAACATCAAATGTTAGACTATAGAGGGTTCAACAGTTCATGAACACAAAGATCTACATTGATAATGAAAGTACAATATGCATTGTAAAGAATCCAATATATCACTCCAAAACAAAGCATATTGCAATTAGGCACCACTTTATTAGGGATGCTTATGAGAAGAAACTTATCCAGGTGCTCAAAATACACACTGATGACAATGTAGCTGATCTTCTAACCAAGGCATTTGATGATAGCAGGTTTCAGTTCTTGGTTATTACTATAGGGATGATTAATCCTTAAGCTGCATTCGTTAAGGGGAGGAAAATGATGTGTTGTACAATTTGTATGAAGTGTTCAGTGTTCAGTGTTCAGAAGCATATTAACTATAAGTGACGAATTTCAAGAAGTTAATTGGGTTTTAGAGAGTCAATGGGAAGAGATAAAGATGGTATTGAAGCACTGCTGTTGCCAAACTTGTTCATTCTTTGTTTGACAATAGTTAGTACCGACAGTGCAAAGTTAATACCGTTGGGCAAAGATAGTACCGCTATATTTTTAAAGTCATTCTTGCTCTCACAATTGAAATTTCTGATTCATATTAAAAACCTAAATCACAATGTCCTAAGTACAAAGATTACTGCATGGAAAAAGTTTAGTAGCACTATTGGCATATGCCTATTATCTCTTAGCAACAAATCAAAATACCAGGCTTTTCAAGAGTTCATATTTGAAGGTAAGAACAGAAACTATAGAAGATAATGTTTTATGGGAAAATTTTGATGTATCCAAGGTATAACAATTTTTTTAAATCAACAACTTGATGGACTCCAACTCATTAAGAAATTTATAATGCACCCTCTCGACACTAATAAGAATTATTCGCAATAATAAAAAGGGTATGTAAAGTTTTTCTGGGTAGAGTAACACTTTATTTTCCAACAATGGAGGGCAACACCAATCAACAAATGGTAAAGTTCAGCAAATCCAACTGATCCCCAACACACACCCACCATTACTCAACATACTACTCAACCAAAAAAGACACAAAAACCGAGAAGCCTAAAAGAAATGACACCATGTACCTCAGCCTATGATCCTAGTGGACAATGTTGTAGAGAGGTTTGTCCCATTAAGAATTTGGGTGACAGTTTGGTGAGGGCTGCCACTACTGCTTCTAGCTTAGAAGCAGAGCAGGACAGTGGTAAAATAACTAAGACCCGATCTAAGGCAACACCTAATTGAATCAAGTTCCCTATGAACTCATCAGGTGGTGTCCTAGGTCAAAGAAACCCATGGGGATAACTTTGCTCAAATACTAGGTTAGAGATTTCTAAACTTTCCAATGATCACTGCTCGCAAGAGGTAACAACACTTTCGAAGTGATGAGGATAGTACTTAAACTTGATAAATGTTGGGATTTAAAAGCCTGTCTTAACGCTGCTATATTACTGCTGCACATATAACAGAGTTAATGCTACTCAGTGTATTAGTACTGCTTAAAACTTCAGAGAAAAATCCCTAAGTGTTTACTACTAACCTATAACATAGTTATACTGTTGAGGTAAAGTTTCTACTGCTTAGACCATTCTTAGTGCAAGCACAAGACTTTAAAAGAAAAAACTTCAAATAGTATTACTACTGCTCAGTACAAAATTTACTACTTGTTAGTACAAAGATATGCTCGCGGCTAAGGAGTTAATGCTGGCAAGTGAAGAAGTTGGTACTATACTGCTGATTAGTTAGTACTGCTTATGTGATTTATATGAATTATTTGTGTAAATGAAATAAGTATAACCATAGTTTAAAAGAATTGATATTTTTAGGAAAGAAATGTTAGCCGTTAAGACTCCTTGTGTCAAAGAAAAGAGGTACTAGGCATATAGTTAGAATACGAGTCATTCATAGAATAATCATAGCTACAAGGTATTCTATCCCTAATACTTATGAGAGTATCATATTAAAATAATATTGGGGCTTTGTTTGTTGAATTATATGTTCAAATAATTATTGATTTTATGGTAGTTCTTCTTAATATTAAAGAATAATTCCGCATAATCATTAAATACATATTACAAACAAAGTTTCTACTATAGTTTGTGTTAAGATTTACTAATAAAAGCTAATCCTTAACAAGCTTAAGGAATTCGATCTATTAAAGTAGGATCGATATCTTACGATCCCGATCCGACTTTATGATCTCGATCTTGGAAAGAAGAAAACGATCTCAGGTAGGATCCCGATCTTGAAAACCTTGTTCCAAAGTATTGAGATGTGCTTATATCAAAGTAAATAAGTATACGCCTAGAGATACGTGAATCCTATGGGTACACATATGTATACATGAGTAAACTATGATATAACACATCTCAATACTTTGGAACACGGGGTGGGGTTTTCACGATCGGATCCCTAACCTGACTCGTTTTCTCTTTCCAAGATCGAGATCATAAAGTCGGATCGGGAATCGTAAGATATCTATCCTACATTACTAGATCGGCATTCTTAAGCACTTGTATAAGGAGTAGTTATATTAGATTAAATCTAACACAGGACTATAGTTAGGAAACTTTGTATTGAATGTATAAAGATTAGCGAATCTAATCTTTAATATATAAGAAAACTACCAATAAACACTAATTATATGAACATATCATTCAACAACAAAACCCAGATATTATTAATAATAAGAATACTCTCAAGATATTAGGGATAGAAGACCATGAAGCTATGATAATTTCTATGAATTACTCCTTATCCAAACAATATGCCCAAACACCTCATTTTATACACCAATGAGTACTTAAACGCTAACATTACATTCGCCTAAAAATAATCAAATCTTTTAAACAAATAAGTTATACATATCTTTTACACAAATAATTCATATAAATCACATAAGCAGTACTAACTAACTCAGCAGTACCAACTTCTTCACTAGCAGCATTAACTCCTTCAGCAGCATTAACTTTGTACTAACAGTAGTAACTTTTGTACTAGCAGTAGTAACTACTTAGAAGTTTTTCTTTTAAGTCTCTGTGCTGCACTAATATGGACTAGCAGTAGTAACTTTACACTAACAGTACTAACTATGTACTAGTAGTAGTAAACACTTAGCATTTTTCTCTAGAGATTCTTAAGCCGTACTATACAACAGAGCACATTAACTCTGATATGAAGCCGCGAAAATACTACAGCTTAAGAAGCATTAAATCCCAACAATTTATCAAGTTTACGTCTATCCTCATCACTCAGAAAGTGTGTATCCTCTTGCGAGCAGTGAATCATTGGAAAGTTTAGATACATTCTCAAACCTAGTTTGAGCAATAGTATCCCCCATGGTTTCTTAGCACCTAGGACCACCACCTGAAGTAGTTCCTAGGGAACTAGATTCATTAGGTGTTGCCTTAGATCGGGTCTTAATTATGTTACCACTGTCCTGTTCTGCTTCTAAGTTAGAAGCAGTAGTGGCAGCCCTCACCAAACTGTCACCCAACTCCTTATGGACAGCCTCATCTACAACATTGTCACTAGGATCACTAGGCTAAGGTACCTGAGTGTCCTTTCTTTTAGGCTTCCTAGGTTTTTGTGTCTTTTATGGTTGAGTAGATGGTTGAATAATGTGGTGTGTATGGGGATCATATTGAATTCTGAACCTTTACCCATTTGTGATTGGTGTTGCACCACCATTGTTGGAAATAAAGGTGTTACTCTACCAGAAAAAACTTTACCTACCCTTTTCATATTTTCGAAAATCTTCTTAGTGTGAGAGGGTGCATTATAAATTATCTTATGAGTTGGCAGTCCATCAAGTTGTTGATTTAAAAACACTTGTATAAACCTTGGATACATCAAAAAATATTCCCAAACACTTAACGTACGTTTCTGATCATACCTTCAAAAATGAACTTTGAAAAGTTGAATTTCTGATTTGTTGCTAAGCAGATAATACAAAGCCATAGTGCACTAAACTTATTCCATGCAGTAATCTTTGTACTTAGACATTGTATAATAGTATGAATCATAAATTTCAAATGTGGATAGAAGAATGACTATAAAAATTTAAGCTTCTGTGAAATTTTCCTCATATCCCATCAATGCAATTTTTTCAAGAAAGGTAGAGTTTAGGTAAACCATCACTACCTTCCTCATCTGCAGTAAAAGATCTCTTCACACAGATCTTCAGATGACAACTATCATCTGCCATCTACTAGGCAAGTAATATATTCCCCATGATTAGTTTTGACCACGCCAGTAACCAGAATTATTCCATGAAAGAGATATAAATATAGTAGGATTAACCATACTTGCATATCTTATAGGTTGTGCATTCAAAAAATCCACTATTTGTTCAAACCCCCACACTTTCTAGGTGTTTAGGACAAAAAAATGCGACCATTTATTGAGTATCTGTAAACTTTAGGGTCTGACATTTTGTGTTGGGTTTTGATGATGGATATAAAATTGGACGTTAGGTGTTATGTGATTAAGAGTTTAAAAAAAAAAAGAAATCGATTAAATGACTGATTGAAACCCTTAATCGAAGTATTTATGAAAATAACCCTCAACAGCTATAACTTTAACCCAACAGTAGTAAGTTATGCCTAGCAGCATTAACTTTCATGCGACAGTAGTAAGTTATGCCTAGCAGCATTAACTTTCACCTAGCAGTAGTAAGTTATGCCTAGTAGCATTAACTTTGAGTAACCAGCATTGACTTTAATTCTATTCTATACAGCTTTTCCATCATCAATTTAACACTTTTCTTTGCTTTTTCTGCAAAATGTTAGTCCAAAAACCAAGAAAACACAAGCCATAGCAATTTTTACAATTATCACATTAATTATACATAGCAGTATTAAGTATAACTAACAGTAGAAACTCAGCAGTATTAAGTATAACCAGCAGTACTAATTATACTTAATAGCAAAAACTTTTAATGACATGAATAACAGTACTAATTCATATAAAACTTTACAAAAACATAAAGAGATAAAAGACTTTAAAGATTCATCATTCCAATACTCACAATCAAATATTGAAATCTACTTACATCAAAAGATTTTGTAAGCAAATCTACAACATTCTTATCAATATGGATTTTGACCATTTGAATCAATTTCTTTTCATTGCAATCTCTAATAAAATATTGTCTGATCTCTATATACTTTGTTTTTTAATGAAAAACAAGATATCTTAATTATGCAAATAGTACTGTTTATTATCAATAAAGATTTAGCATGCATAAAATTATACCATAATCAAGTAGATGATATCATGATCCAAAGTACATTATCACTAACAACTTGAAGCAAACACATACTCAGCTTCTGTTATAGAATTTGTAACCACTATCTGTTTCTTACACTGCCATGATATTAATCTATATCCAAAAACTTGACAACCTCCTATTGTATACTCATATCAATCTGCTCCAGCATAATCCACATCAGTGTAATGCTACCAAATCAAAAGGAGAATCTTTTGGATACCAAAGACCCAAATTTTGGTTGACCTTTTAAGTACCTAAAAATCCTTTTCATAGCATGAAGATGTGAAACCTTTGGATTGACTTGGTATCTAGCACAGGCACACACTGCAAACATGATGTCAGGTCTTGAAGATGTAAGATACATCAATGAACCAATCATTGACCTATACATATGAACATCCACTTCTTTACCATCTCATCCATTGATATAGCTTTTGAGTTCCATTGGTGCACTTCAGTCTATGACTTCTGTACACTAAATTTCTTTAAAATTCATCAACATATTATCTTGACTAACACAATGTTATCCTTCTTCCTTGCTTTCACATTGTAATCCCAAGAAGAATGTAAGTTCTCCCATAGAACTCATCTGAAATTTCTCATGCATCAACTTCTCAAATGCATTGCATAGCTCCTTCTTTGTTGAACCAAAGATGATATCATCCACATAAACTTGGACTAGCAAAATATCACCTTTGTGCCTTTTGATGAATAAGGTCTTGTCAATTTTCCCTCTTTGAAACCCATTGTCCAACAGATATGTTGACAAGGTTTCATACCAAGCTCTAGGAGCTTGAATATAGTCCACTATAGTCTTTTTCAACATGTATACTCTATCAGGGAAATTCTGAACTACCTATCACAAATCCTGGTGGTTGACATACTACACCTCTTCTTCAAACTTCCCATAGAGAACAACACTTTTTACATCCATTTAATAACTCTATCAAAATCTTTAAATGAAGCATACCTAAAAAAAGAGCCTAATTGCTTCAATTCTTGCAACAGGGGCAAATAATTCATCATAGTTAATCCCTTCTTCTTGTGTGTACCCTTAAGCAATCAATCTTGTGGCCTATTTCTTATCACAATTCACCTTTCATCCTTTTTATTACTGAAAAACCCATTCAGAGCCTATAACCCTTTTTCCATTTGGTAAATCAACTAAAGTCCAAAATTCTTGTAACTTGAATTATAGAAGCTCTTCCTGCACAGCCTTTATCCAGTTTGGATCCTTCAATGCAAGAATTACCTTTTTAGGTTCTTCCTATGATAAAAAGCAAGCAAACAAGCAGTTTTGAAGGTCTTTATGGTTTGTTCTTTGTTAAATAGTACTAACAAACCCATGTTCCTTCAAATTCTTTAACATCTTTCTTGTTTGTGTAGCTGATTGCAAATCTCCAATCACTTGATCAAGAGGATGATCTTTATGAATTCTTGTAGTTGGAATAGGACTGACTTGGATTGTTGTATCTAAATTGTTCATGTCAGCCTCTGCACCATCATCTTCATCATCTCTTGAGAAGTCAAATATGCTATAATCTTCCAAAGCAGGCATATTTGGATCAAATGGAAGTTTAATGCTTGTTTTTCTACCAACAGCATTAACCTTATTTGTGCTAGCAGCATTAACATTGTTAGTGCTGTTAACATTATCTTCCTTCTCTTGATCATTACATTTACTATCTTTTCTTGGATCTTCATCAACCTTCTTTCCATCATCACTTGAAGGTTTGGATTCATCATCATGAGAACTCTTTGATTTTTAGGAAAATGGTAGATCAACAGTCTATAATGGTATCCCGCCCCCCCCCCCTCCCCCCCCCCCCCCCCCCCCCCCCCCGCAAAATGTAATCTTTGACAGTTTTTGGTCTCCTTTCAAGGCTTGACTTGCATTAACACTTGCTTTTTGTACCTGCAAAACATTAGAATGTGTACCTCAACAATTGGCTCATAATTTATATCTCCGTTAGTGCAATACTAACAAATAGCCAATCTAGTCCACTACCTATAACATTAGGTGTAGTCTCACTAAATCCTAATATTGCAAGTTTTTCTCCACTATCCTTGTTTCTTCCACATCTTTATAAGCTTAGAGGTCGTACGATATGGATTAATACCGTTACAGAAGATATGTATTTGGGGATGGCGGAAGCTTCTTCCAATTAAGATGGTATTAAGCCCTTATTTTAGAACGAAGATGGTAAAGGTAAGTAACTTCTTTTTGTATGATAGATGGTGCCCCTCTCAAAGCCATGATCCTGAATACTTTACTCCTAGAGACATCACTAATAAGGCTATAACCTTCAAACAGAGTTTGCTAATTTGGTTACGCAAGGGGATTGGCTTGGCCTCAACAGGCTTTTTAAGGCTCTAAACCTTAGGTCAATTACAAGTTCCTAATCTTAGAAGAGGCTCGCCTGGACACACCTACAGTGTCAGAGAAGTCAATTAGTAATTTTTTCTAACTTTTTGGTTAAGTGTGCTTAGGACGCCCTTAGGCCGCGTGGAACGGAGGTTCTATGGTATCAAATAGTGTGGTTCTCTCATTGTATTCTGAGGCATGCATTTCATTTGTGGCTTGTCATGAAGAATAGCCTTAAGACTCAGGATCGTCTTAGGAAATGGGACATTAGAGTCAATTCTGATATTAACCTTCTTCGCTGTACCTTCAGTGATTCTCATCAGATTTCCGCATGGTCACCTATTCTTTGAGTGCTCCTTTTCCACTCAAGTTTGGAGGTTTATTCGGCCTCTAGCAGGTATGGAGGATGTCTCCCAAAGTTTCCATGATATTATAACGTATTAACAGCCTATGGCCCATTGAAGAATAGCCAAAAGTATCATTAGGCATATTTTGGTTGTGGCTGCCACCTACTTCATTTGGGTTGAACGCAACAACCGATTGTTTAAAAATGTTAGAAGATCCCCGGAAGAGATTCGTGATATCATCATGGTTACTGTAAGGCTCAAACTTCTCACTTTCTGGTTCAAGAACAAAGCTATGGTTAGTGAACTCCTGTCCCATGAAGTGCACTAAAACTTTCGAGGTTATATGTTTAAATTGCATGTCCACTGAATTTTGTAGGCGTGTTTGTTTTTTATTGTATGGCTTTTTGCTAGGGATCTCTTTGTGGCATGTCACAATTGAGTAGATGGGTGTATTTCAAGCTTGAGCTTGAGGTTAAGTGGTATTCAGCCACATCCCATTGGAACTTAAACGTCTTTAAGATTAATACATTTATACCGGTTACCCCTTATCAAAAAAAAAGGGCTTAATTATTTAAAAAGTTCTAACAAAGAAACCTTCATCAGCCTTACAGCATCAAATTTGCCTAAGTGATTTAAGGGTATTTAAGAATAGTAACAGATACCAAAATGGTGTCATAAAACTTATTGAGTTGGATGGTTCTGAGCGCCAGGAAAAAGATCATAGTGGGTACTTGTTATGAGGCTAAACTACAAACACTCTATTTTGCACATAGCAAGCAGTATTAACTGCTTCTGCCCAAAAAGTATTTTAGAAACTTAGAATCAGGCGAGCATAGTCCCTAGCAGCCTCAATTATGTCCTATTCCTCCTCTCAGGCAACTCCATTTTGTTAAGGAGTTTCTAGCTACACTTAATGTCTCAAAATACCCCTTAATTGCACAAAACTAAATTCCGTTTTTTTCTTTTGAATTCAGTTTCCAGTATCACATCTAATCGTCTTAACCTTGTGATCTACTATTATTTTCTTCCCATTATAAAGAGTTAAAATGACAACTAGTCTCATACTTTGTAGCATAAAGAAAACCCAGGTAAACCTAGTAATCAGTTGTGTATTAGAGATATGTAATGGTCTTATTATAGGCTTGTAAAAATGTTGGGAACTAACTTGTACTAATTTAAAATTGTTAAAGGAAGACTGAATGAGTTAGTATGTTTTGAACTTACAAGAGGCTATGTGTTGCTTTCCCTTTTGACAAGCAACACAGGTTTGATCATTTTTAAAAAGTTTGGAAGGAAAACCTCTTACAAGATTTCCTTACCAATTTATTTCATGTTTTAAAATTAAGTGACCTACCTTTATGCCAAAAGTTTAAGATTCAACATATGTGGCTTTTATAAAAAGGAAGTTAAACCTCCTTTAGGAAACTAGTTCTTTAAATCAACACTATACATATTGTTCTTTCTAGGAACTCTAAGTAAAACTTGACTTTCATCAATTAACTTAAAGTTTGGAGATAAAACAATACATTCAATGTCATTAAAAAGAACACTATTATTTTTATCACACATTTGTAAGGCACTAAAGAGATTAAACTTTAACTCTCTCACAAAATACACATTTTCAAAATCTAAATTACCATTTTAATGTACCTATTTCTTATATTTTCCCTCCTTTAGGGTTTCCTGCCAAAAGCAACATATCCCCCCCTCTACTCTTTATATTTTTTAATAAGGACAAGTTCCTTTGTCATGTCCTTGAGCATCCACTATCAATCACTTCTTAATCCTGTACGTCTATTTGTGGATTGCCCTATACATTAGATAAGAAAATTAGTTTCTTTTGGGGACCCAAGCCATCACTGACTTGGATCTGCCTTGTGCATCAATATAATCAAACTTTTTTAGCGTGATTGATGCACTGTTGTGTTTAGAAACATTGTCTAAAAATTTATTCCTTTGGTTTCCAAACCCATGAAGATGAGGCTTAACAGCATTAAAATAATTTCCCTTACAACATAACTACTACTTTTGGCCCAGCATATTAATTTTTTTTATCCTAGCAGTATTAAACCCTTTGATTAATATTACTATTTTTTGAATGCTGTGTTCTTATGAATGGGCCTCTTAAAAGCTGAATGTGCTGTTTTAGAAAGATATAACATTGCAAGCCGCATACACTGTTGTATTGTAGGTGAGCAGCATTACTTTGTCTAGCAGTATAATTAATCTATGCAGACATTATTAGTACTTCTCTTGGAACCAGTTTTCTTTTAGCACAAGGGTGAGTCTTTTTAGCAAAATTTTGATGACTCACCCTTTGAATATTATTCCAAACAGGTTTTACCATCCTTTGATTTTGAAACTGTTTTTGATAGTAATTGCAATCAATTTGCAAATGATCAAGGCAGTTTTTGTCTGTTTTTGGTCATTTAAGCTCGTTTTTAGAGGTAAAAGATATGTGTAATTAAGCACATATCATGCTTGACATCCTTGAAGAATTTATATTTTTTTGTTGGGATGTCATTCCCTTGATAACAAATTTCCCCGCATGGTAATTTGCAAAATCAGCAAACCATGGGGTACTATCATCTTTAAGAGCAATAGATCCAAGGGTTTCGAGAGGAAATGCTTCATTTATTTCCTTGTTCTCGAACTTATCTTGGTGAGGATTTTCCAATCTTGAAAGATGATCTGCAGCAAGATTTTCAGCTCCTTTTTTGTCTCGAACATCAATGTCAAATTCTTGGAGCAATAAGATCCACCGCATGAGTCTTGCCTTAGCATCCTTCTTGGCAAAGAGATACTTAATGGCAGAATGGTCAGTATACACCATGCTTTTAGACATAACAAGATATGACCGAAATTTCTCAAAGGCATACACTACGGCAAGTAATTCCTTTTCGGTAGTAGTGTAGTGAGTTTGAGCCTCGTTCATAGTTTTGGCTTTGTTTTTCGTCCTTTTCTTAGTTATCCGTTCCTGCACAACACAATTAGCAAAACAAGCATATATTTGGCATTTTAAGTCCGTTTTTGGTTATTTTAGCTTGTTTTTAAAGGCAAAAGGTATGTGTAATTAAGCACATACCAGGAATCTACACAATAGTATTAAGAAGAGGAATAAATACTAAACCTTGATTTCTATTAATCTGCTAATATGATTACAAATTACTAACTATGAGATATGATTGTATGAGATGAGATATGTGTGTTGTCAATGTGTGTCATCTCTCTAATGCCGTAGGGTTCCTTTTATAGACCAAGGATAAACCCTAACAGGCTTACAAAATGCATAAAAGATAATACATATCTTTTCCTACAATATCTCATACATATCTCTTAAACGGTACTAACTATTTTATACTAACGATACTAACTATCTGAGCAGTACTTAACACTTTGTACTGTCAGTACTAACTATAACTATCGGTACTAAGTATATACCTAACGGTACTAAGTCAGGAATGTATAATTCCCAACAATTATTGCCAGTTCTGTCAATACGGCGTATTCATGTACATGATACGACGTATTTGGCAGACTGACCCGTATTTAGATATTTTTTACAGGTCTCTATATGGCGTATTCCAGTTTATGGATACGACATATTGGTGTCATTTACAGTTTTTTTGTTTATTTAATTAACCGTAGGATATCGAAATAGGATTTTGCATTTTTTTCCTATATTTTGAACAGGACCTCGTTGGAAAAGAAATCGACGAAGTTAGTGAAGTATCGATCATCTGAAATCCTGTATGTGTTGCACTCATGCTGGAGATCAGATGCATTTACAACACACATTCTTGCTCATAAACTCAACTTGGAAAATCTACCGAGCAAAATATCAGGGGAGTTACTTATTCTAATTTTTTTAATTCTCGTTTTTAATGGTTTATCTATACAACGAGGATGTTGTATAATTCAAGTGGGGGGATGGGAATTAGAATGCATACTTGTCTTATTTTTCACACTAAAATGCTTAAATTATGCTCAAATTTAAAAAAAAATTCAAACATACTTTTGTGAAATTACTTGTTACATGACCCGCACATAATAACCTTATTAGATATTGTGAGGATTTAACCTTATCCGTTTCCAGATGTTTACCCAAATTCCACAAAAATATGAGTGTGCCGGTGATGTTGTAGACTTTAAAAGTTGGCTTGGAATATCTATTCGAGATCACAGTGATGAGTACTATGGATTTAGATGGAGTAACTTGTTTAAATTGGTAAATTTCTAGGATTACACCCAAAAAGCTTTTATATGTTGTATTATTAACTAACTACACTGGTTAGTTAACCCCCGTATAAACCCTTTGTTTAATCTCATTTTAAGAGTAAGATACCCTTAGAAAAACCTGTAGAGTCAATCCTTTAGGAATAACACCAACTATTTGTTTCGTTACACCTTTACACCTTAGCCTACCCTGTTAGATTAAGTCCATTTATCAGTTGCTAGTTGCTTAAAGTTTAAAGTATGTATTTCCCGAGTCTTGTGTCATTTTCTATCATTGGTACGGTTGGGAAGAATTTTTCACATCGCAAATGAGAATGTATAAAGTAGTCAAAACTCATGTATTTTTACTACCATCACAATTATTGGTACGTCAAAAAAATCGAAGGAATTATTCGGAGTTATTATGATCGTGAAGATGGTGAAATTACACCGAGATTCGTAGCTATGTATTGAAAAAAAAGAAAAAATTAGAAAAATCACAACAAAAAAGAGGAGGAAAGTTTGAAGATAACCGTTTCGCAAAAGCTTAAACCGAAGGAATTATATGAAGGATCGATTATTCGTTGATACGTATAAAAAGTCAACGATGTAAAGTTTGTATAAAGTGGTAGATATCGCAACTTATCTTGTAAAAGTATGTAAAGTATGGGATGATTGGGAAGTTGACCGTTATGGGAACGCCAACTTAGGTTGTTGTTTTTTTATCTATGATCAACACGTTTGTGTAAATAATTGTGTCTTTATCATAGGAATGGTCAAGAAAAGTATCTATCAACTTGTACCTTATCTATTTGGACTTAGTCTATTTGTTTTGTAAATTTTTATTTAACAACAATTTGTTTCCGTTTCCTAATCATTAACCTTGGGTTTTACTCGAATGAGGATGTGATCGAGTCATGCATGTTTATTCCGTCGTTATGGCCATGTATGCGTGATTCAGCTGCCTTGTTGATTTATTACTTTTGGTAAAAGTTAGAAGATCCATACCCTATATCGTTCTTCATCCTAACCCTTAGTTAAACTCGAATGAGGATGTGATCGAACACACATGTCTATTCCGTCGTTACGGCCATGTATGTGTGATTCAGCTGCCTTGTTGGTGTGGTACTTTTGGTGAAAGATTGTTAGAATGATCAACCCTAAGCCTTATTATAAAAACCAATTTTACCTTTATAAACTTGTTAATCCTTAGCTCTAGTGGTGGAGATGTGTATACTTGCCAAGCCTATGATAGAATACTCGTCACGACCGAGCAATTGAACAAATTAGTTACATGTTACCACATAGATTAGTTGAGTGATTTGAGTGTTTTCATCTTCCTATTTCGTGAGGTGGTTGGTTGTGTACTTGTAATAGATCAAATAAATGCTTAAACGGAAAAATACTTAGGGATAAATTTTTATAAACTTCTAAAGGCTACTTGAGGACAAGTAGGATTCAAGTGGGGGTTTATTTATCCCATGTAAATAACCCATTTTATATAATTATTGCAAATAATTGTTACTTAATTGTTTGTATTTGAGAATTGTAGTAATTATAGAGTTCTTGGTGAAGATTAACTAAAAGGCATGCATTTGGAGCTTAAACGAAGAAATATAAAGAAAATTATTTTGAGATCCAATACATCATATCCATCAAGGAAGAAACAGGGCATATGTGTCTACACTTCACTAAAGACCACAAAGGAACAAGATTCAATACGCCGTATCCAGAGAAGATCTATACGGCGTATTCAAGATATAGTAATAAAATATTCTGGAAGATATCAAACATGGTCCCTACTCTAAAAAACCTCCGATACGCCGTATTGACCTCAGTCAATACGTCGTATCGACCAAATTCCATACCTTATCTATAGAAAACCTAAAAACGGGTTTTCAGTGTGCTAAATCATATTTTTGATACCTTAACCATAAAATTTGATTTTCAAAAGAGAAGAAGAGCAGAAGAGGTCGCACAAAGTAATTAATTCCATAGGAAACACCTTGTAATCTCTTATACTCTTGTAATTGTTCAGTTTTTGGTATCATTCGTTAACTCCGTTAGTTTACCTTGGCTAAATTATTAATCTTGTATTAATTATGATGTTTGAAGGCTAATACCCATTTTTAATGGTTTATCTATACAACGAGGATGTTGTATAATTCAAGTGGGAGGATGGGAATTAGAATGCATACTTGTCCTATTTTTCATACTAAAATGCTTAAATTATGCTCAAATTTTAAAAAATTTCAAGCATACTTTTGTGAAATTACTTGTTACCTGACCCACACATAATAACCCTTATTAGATATTGTCAGGATTTAACCTTATATGTTTCCAAATGTTTGCCTAAATTCCACAAAAATATGAGTGTGCCAGTGATGTTGTAGACTTTAGAACTTGGCTTGGTATATCTATTCAAGATCACAGTGATGAGTACTATTGATTTAGATGGAGTAACTTGTTTAAATTGGTAAATTTATAGGATTACACCCAAAAAGCTTTTATATGTTGTATTATTAACTAACTACACTGGTGTTGGGAATTATTGAAAACGACTAAGTGTCGTTTCTGCTGTTAGAGATGTTCGTTTCTGCTGGCGGCATTAAGTGATTTCTGCTGATTATGTTTCTGCTGGTCATGTTCTCATTTCTGCTGACAGAGATATAGAATCTGCTGATCTTATTTATAGACGTGATTATTGTATGCAGGAATTATAGATATATTCTAGAGTTATCTCATAAAGATAGGAATGAGATAAATTAGGAAGAGATTGATATTACGCGTTTTTAGGAAGAGATTGATGTATATCTCTTACGCAATTTTAGGAATCTTGTTTAGCAATTTAGGGTTTCTTCTCTATAAAAGAAACCTTTAGCATTAGGGTTTTGTACCGATTACAAATTACAAAAACAATTTATTATTAATAGAGAGATCCATAGAGGATCATTGGTTATATTTGTTCTTCTTTATTCTGTATTG
>BQNB010088087.1:2877-21150 GCA_026074375.1 Tanacetum coccineum | reverse complement strand
GCTACAAATCCCGTGGAACGACCTGGACTTACCTAATACTATATTACACTCGAATAGGGTATACTTGCCATAATGTTGTGTTTTTGGTCAAAATCGGTATTTCTAGTTATTATAAATTTAAAGCTTGTAGAAAACACACATCATCATGAATACAGCGTATTGAGTCCTCTGGATACGGCGTATTGATCTTTAATCTTCTGTTGTCTTTGGTGAGTGCAGGCACGTATACGCCGTATCTTCCTTGATGGATACGGCGTATTGGTCTTCAGAATAGTAATCTTCAAAATATCTTCATTTAAGCTCCAGAATGCGCGCCTTTTGCTATGTTTCATCAATTACTCCATAATTACTGCAATTCTCAAATATAAACGATTAAGTAACAATTCTTTGCAATAACTATACAAAATGGGTTAATATCGTGGGATAAATAATGCTATAAAATAGACGTTATTTGATGTCATCAAATATCCCCCCACTTGAATCCTACTTGTCCTCAAGTAGCCTTTAGAAGTTTACAAAAATGTATCCCTAAGGATATTTTCCGTTAAAGCATTTATTCAATCTATTACAAGTACACAACCAAACACCTCACGAAATAGGAAGATGAAAACACTCAAATCACTCAACTAATCTATGTGGTAACATGTAACTAATTCGCTCAATTGCTCGGTCGTGACGAGTATTCTATCATAAGCTTGGCAAGGATACACATCTCCACCACTAAAGCCAAGGAGTAACAAGTTTATAAAGGTAAATATGGGTTTTTGTATGGAAAGGCGTACGGTTTGATCATTCTACAATCTTTCACCAGAAGTACCACTCCAACAAGGCAGCTGAAGCACACATACACACCCGGAACGCCGGGATAGACATGAGTGTTCGATCACATCCCCATTCGAATTTAACCAACGGTTAGGATGAAGAATGATATAGGGTAGGAACCTTCTAACTTTCACCAAAAGTCGTAAACCAACAACAACTACGGCACAGGAGACTCTATGAAAAGAGGGTTTTAGTTGGAGGTTTTTGCTAACTTTGAGAAAGAAATGAGGGGGGGCAATTCGAGGATACGATACCATCGTCGCCAAATGGAAACATTCGATTCGTCCTAAAATTGTCGCGTTTAGTGTCGTTTACGATAGTGTCCAACGGATGGACGAGAGTGGGTCTTCTAACCTCGTTTTGTTTCAAAATGCGTTAGCTGAATTTGAAAATAGGTACGGACATCCTTTTACAATGGAGGCGTGTTGGAGAATTTTAAAAAATTATCCTGCTTAGACAGAAATTGAAATGCCTTCTTTTAACCAACGACGTAATAATAAAATTTAGTTTAAGTTTCTATTTTTTTATTGTAATATTTTTTTTAATATATTTGAATAATTATCTTTTGTTTTTAATAATCTAGGAATAATTTTGTTTATTATAATGAAAATGTTTTTATTTTTAATGAAATTTAATTTTGTTGTAAAAAAAATTTGAAAAAAAAGAAAATAAATAAAAATCGTCTTATAATGGCAAAAAGTCGTCTGTAAGTCACCGAAAAAAAAAACCTGATGTAACAAGGAAAAATATAAGTCGCTGGTGGTCCTTATAGTGCCTAGACTTATGGAACCATATCAAAACCGACGTATCTTCTGCTTACCTAATCACCGAAAACCACATGCATGTCCAATTTTACTCATATATTTATATGTTCCCATACGGCAAACCACATCATTGTTTTGTCCACAATAGAAAGGACTAAAAAGTGAATTTGACCTCTCATCATCATATACAAAATTTTCTTTGTATAACATTCTGCTTGCATGGATCACCACATAGTTCACATTTATATTCTTACTCAATCATCGATTTAATACGTCCATTGAACTAGTACACAAAAATTGCCAAGTTATCTAAGGATACAAATGCACTATATCTATTAGATCCATAAATATACTAAATACAGAGTATATTATTTATCTAGCTAAGTTTAAGGGGGTGTTGTGTCGAGATGAAGAATAGGAAAGAGAATGATAATGGTAACGCAAAAAAATGAAGTGGTTATTTCATTATATTTGATGATGCTTGGTTAAAATGTTGACGAATGAAATTAATGTTTTTATGAAAAAAATTTAGGTAATTAAGTTCTTATATTTTAGGTAATATAAAAAGATTAGTAGTCGCAATACATTATCAAAATTATTTTCAAATAGTAACATGGATAAAATGATAACGGTATCAAATATGTTTAATTACAATATTTTACATGTATAACTGTTTATATGTTTATATTGTAATTCAATCTATTGTCTTCGGAAGAAAAAATAAGTTAAACACAACAGAAGAATACGAAACAATGTTTTATGATGCCATTGAAGATATAAACTAAAATCCTGAGATCAACAAATTTGAAAACGAAAAGATGAAAATTTGCAAATTAAAAAATAAGAAAAGAAAATCTGAAAAATGGTATAAAGAGAGGTTATGGCAGTTGCTCAGTTACTCAGTATGGCATAATGGGTGATTGCATTATATAGGATCAGGTATTGGTCATATACAGAGCTTTATATGTCCTTTTGTGTCATGATATATATAACTGGCCCGTTACTCTTTCCTAAAAAATTCTTTCGTTTCGTCCATATTATAAAAGACCAAAATGGAAAACGTATAATTGATTCTCCTTGTACATACGGGTCGTGTACTTTCTTATTTCGAAAAGTAGTCCTTGTACAACGGGATTCGAAACAAAACTTGCTTTAAGTTAGATATTATAAAACATACATTTAGCATTACAAAAACGACCAACTGGGAATCCTTGTACAACAGAATTCGAAACAAAACTTGCTTTAAGTTAGATACTATAAATACATTTAGCATTACAAAAACGACCAACTGGGATGTCGTTTTTGTTGTGGGCTTAATCTGGCCCAAAACCTTTGGCCTGTAATGCTTCTTATGGGCTTATGTGCTTTTTTGTCGAGTAACATTCACCTAAATCTAATACTAATTCCAAACTACCGAGTTTGTTAAAAATAATAAAAAAAATAAGTCCTTTGTTTAATTTAAAAACTCCCTCTCAAAGTTAAGCCATTTTTTTTATTTTTAGTCCAAAACATAACCTTCGACTTTTTAATGACTAACTATGTAATAAAACGCTAACCTCATACAGTTTTTCTATAAAAATCCTCAGAAACAATTAACGCAAACACTCCTTGGGTTATCGGTGCGTATCAAAGTTAGCTCCGCGCGCTCCACCCCCCAGCAACGCGCGGGTAACAAAAAACTTGTTGATTCTAGGGGTGAGCAAAAAAACCGAAAAAACCGAAAACAACCGAACCGAACTAATAACCGAACTGAACCGAACTACGAATTCGGTTCTCGGGTAGTATATTGGGTGTTGAACAGTCTAAACCTAAAACCAAACACCAAAACCCGAATCATTATAAATATATAGATTTTTTATATAAATATAAATATATATAAAGATAAATAAAATTTTATATATAAAAAAATTAATATCTTTAATTATATATATGAGCAAGGATATGAGTTGGCATATGTGAATTGGCATGATAACAATGACATGACATCTACATGACACTTTTTAGGAACAACAATGCCACGTCAAAAGGCATTTTCGTCTACATTTTATTACTTTTACGAAAATTGTTTAAAAATTTAAACACTTGCTAGGATCGAACCCTGGTCATGGCATTAAAAAAGCATCCCTTCAACCACTATGCCATGCCAGGTTTTGTGATAGGTAATTCAAAAACTAAAATGCCATGCTTTAATCAGCACGATTCTTATAACACAACAACAAAATCGCCAGTTTAAACTTTTGAATCCCTTCCCTAAACTATAACCCTAATTTTACTCCTCTATTCTATGAAACTGTTTTATTAATTTTCAGTTTTGATATTGGTAAGCATTGACTTCACACAATCATTTATTTTTGGGAAAGAATATTAATACGAATTTCAAAACCTAATCTTTTATTAGTGATTTGCTTTGAAACGCATAATAGTATCCCAAATTATATCACCAATTCATTTAAAAACCCTAACGCATGATATTTATTCATACAAGAAACACCAAACGCATGATATTATGCCTTTTTGATATTTCATTTTGATATCAATTATGAGTTACTATGCTATTTTGCAAAATGATTTGATTTGATATTAGGGTTTTTTTGATATTTCAGTTATAATAAAAAAAAATTGTTTGACTCTGCAGATATGGTGATGGTTGTGAAGTATGATGCTAATGAAGGCATAACTTGAGCCGTGTTAACAGGTGGAGGCCCATTAGTAGTTAAGCTGTTTATGTAATACTGTGAAGGTATGTTTTTCTTTTTAATCGTTTAAAACATGATTTATGTTTTTTCTCTTATTTGTTTTTCCAGGGCTTCATCATTTGTATCCGTTATGAGGAAATCATCCATCATGATTATTGGTTCCTTAGTTTGGTTAATTATAATTTATCAGGTTTTGATAATGATTTTGTTTAGCTATATTTTATCACATGATATTTGTTTGGTTCTAATTTATCAAGTTTTGATCAAGTGAATAGTTTCATTTGTTTCAAGTTTATCAACACGATATAAAGGCCACCGATTTGCTGAAATATGGATTCGAATAGTAAGTGTGTTTGGATTCAAAATATGCATAATTTGTCAATTTTCTTCGTTTATGCACACCAAACTATTTGACAATATAGAATACAAATTGAGTAAATTTTATGGTTGATGATCTAAAAGACAAATCAAGGTTGTTTATCACTAACTTATGTTGTTCATCTTGCAGACCAATTTTTCAAACATGAAGAGGTACGTTAATCATTTAACTTTTATTTTTTATTGAAATCATTTCATCTGATCATTTGATCAGTTAAGGAATAGAATTAAATAGTTTTGGATCCAAATAATTTGCTGAAATATATGATGTACGCTTCTTCATGCTGTAACAGGTGGATTATCAACCTTTTTCCTTGATTATTAAATTTGAAGCTGCTCTTACTTAGTTAATTTCTTCTCATATCTCTTTGCCAGTGTACTTATTGCTTACATTCCTTAAGAGACACTAAGAAACATATGCTCTTACAAATTCGAACATAGACATTTTCTATTAAAATTTATAATTGAAAGTTGTAGTTAAGTTAACAACCTAACTTTTCATTAAAATATTTGCATGTTAAGTTATACTGCCCACAACCTGAGATGGAATCTGTATTTAAAGAGTGCCTACACTCATATACAGCCTCAAACAGGGCAAAATTAATTAAGGAAAACTGCTGCTTCATTGACAAAATTGACAGCAATATGTTATCTCCATTAGTGTAATTATCACCATTGGGTAAGTTATATATGTTATTTAACATGAATAACAGTTTTTATTATTCATTTTTTCTTCATAATTATATATTGGGTATGATTTCATTGATTCATTTGCTTCAATTGATTTCAGCAAAATATTCGCTTCCAATTGATTTTTTTGGTATAGTGCACCGGAAGAGGTACTTTAGCTATAAACAGTTTGATTTAAAGGGGGTGGGGTTGATATCCATAGATACACATCTGAAGGTTTGAGTTATAATTAGATACACGTTCTAATTCCACCCTGTTCTTAATCCCTCGTATTCATAGTGAGTTGTAGCTGTAAACCAAACACTTCGTAAGATAATGTCTAAACTTTTGACTTTCTGATGTCAAGTGATGATTTTCCATCAACATGTGGTGCTTGTGTTGTAGATGTGAGACTCGAATGTATGATCCTCTTTACTTGCCTTTAATTGTTACTTACGTATTTCAAAAGCAACAAAAGTCTAATAAAGTAATAATATAAGGTTGTGACTGTTGTTTCTTACGAAAGTGATTGGTTGCTTTTAATAATCTGAATTAGATAACCAACTGCAATTTATGAGATAGTGTTTAGATGTGCTATCTCCGTTTGAATGTGTAATTTTAAAATGGACAGTGTTGGGTCAAGTGTAAATATGAGATTAGATATGATGACACATGGATAACGTTTCTCAGTTTAAGATTTGCGGAAGGTTAATGTTTGTTTTTTTGTTTTACCATTTAGTATCCAGTTTTGTTGCAGATGGAAACTAATAATCCAAACAAATTATTAGGTCCCTATATAATCATGTAACACGGAGCAGTATCTATGCATCATAAGCATGTTTTCTGCAAATATTGGTTTAAATTGACTTTCTATAGACATCCCTTACTATTGTTCAAATTGAGACAGAAGATGTTGCCAAACTGATTTAGCCCATTGAAAGTGAAACCAAGGCATGCTTCACAGTTAAGTTTCATTAGTGTATGCATCCGGCATCTACCATTTAGAAGCCAACACACGTCCGCTTTGTATGTCAGTGTGTAAATGCTATAGGTTATTTGTGCAAAATTTATAAGCCTTAGTAGCCATCTTTTAAATTCTTCCGGCTTAATTTGGTGAAAGTAAGCGTTATCATCAGTGCTTCCTTTCTCCTTTGCGTTTTTTATCTCTTGATTCGGTTTTAATACTTATAGAAAACAATTTGATTTTTCCCAAATATATATTTCTTGTGCATATCATGTGGTAAGTATGTACATTAGCTGCAAGAGATACGGATAAAGGTTTATTCTCCTTTAAAGAACACTATAGTCAAAGTATTATACTATGCCTACACTATTGTACATAATTTTTTCTTAACTCATTACGTTAATGTGTGAAAGGAATAGCCAACTTATACGAACCTACAACAATATTTATTTTTGCGTGTTATTTTTAGGATATTAAGAGTCGTAAATATATAATGTAATTATTGATAATATTCCTTTTTTTCAGGAAGTGAAGTTAGTAAAAGAAATTGTTGTTCATCAAGGCAACCAAGTTATTTTCAAAAGGTAAGTGGAACTCAGCAGTATACTCAATTAGACTCATATCCCCCTAATTCATGTGTGTGTATCCAATTTTTTGTTAGATCATTTGCTTTTTAATGGTTACAAAGATTAAACGGGTCATTGTGAGTTCTTAGCGCATAAAAGAACCATTTCCGGTTGTAGTTAGACCCGTTTAATCTTTTGAGAATAAATTGTTTTATTGTTTATTGTGTATACGGGTTGGTTACAGTGTAATCGCTTTATCGCTGTGTTGTTACAGTTGTATAAGATGTTTTGAGAATAAGAGTGTTGTATCGCTGAGTTAGACCAGTTGAGGTTATGAGTTCAGGTTATAAGTTAGGCCATTTATTACGGTATATGCTTGTGACCACCACATGTAACGTGTAAAGAAAATGCTTACATGAATGTGTTACTCATGATAACATCCCACACCCATGGTTCTTGACTTTAGTAAGCAATACAGATCAAATGAATATCTAGACTTGCCAAGTTAACTATGCATAAAAAAACTTGGTTCACATGTCTAAATGGAGTAAATATTTTAGCTAAGAATACAGTAAAAAGCCGCCTAGAAGTAATAATGAATCACTTAATCACCCAAACATCATAGAAACGCTTTTAAACGGGGATAACTATATAAAAAGATCATCAAAACAGCAATTCGAACTATGCATCTTGATGTACGAGTAACAAGTGTAAAGGACATCTTTTTTCAATAAAAGAAAACACTACAAGTTATGTAACTTTATAAAAATGCAAAATTGTATGCATGAACCGAGGACCGAACCGACTGACCCGAGTGGCCATCGGTCTGGTCTCGGTCATTATGATTTGGTCTTCTCGGTCTACGGTCTACGGTCTGGTTTTTGCCCGATGCTTACCCCTACATAGAAGCATTATTCTTGCAACACCACTCTTAACATTACATGAATTGGCTCTTTATGTTTTGAGCTCATTACGATAGATATTTTTATAAAATCAATTAAGTTTAGTGTTAGCTTCCCCATTTATCCCAACGATTACATTCATATTAACATGATTATATTGTTTGACTATCTGTGAGATATTATAAAATAAAAAATAACTCGATCAATAATTAAGACAAATGATAACGAATGCGTAATGAAATTGTGTAGTTTTTTAAAGTAAACTGCTCAAATGCGTAGAATACTATATATTCCTTATGAAGAGTGAGAGATGTAGACGCGGATGTATTCAAAAAGCTGATTGACAAGATACTCGAGTAGATTAATACACAAACCAATCATCAAGAACTTCAATTTTTCATATTTCATTGTTTCAAAGATTCATATTCAAACTTAAAATTTTGTTTTGACATTTGAACATCAATTACCATTCATTTTTTTAAATTGAATTATACTGATATGAACAATACTTTCCATAATATACTTTTATATGAGCAATCGGTTCAAAATCGAACCGAACCGACAAAAACCGAACCAAACCGAAAACCGAGTTTGAGAAAAAAGATGAACTGAAGTTTACCGAGAAAAAAACGAAAACCGGACCGAAACCGGACCGAATCGACATAAACCGAACCGAATAGATAGTTTAGGCTTTTTTTTTCTTGGTTTTAACCTGAACCGAACCGATACAACGAAACCGTAAATATAATATACAAAACCTAAAAGGACGGTTTTCAGTATCGGTCAATCGGCTCGCTCGTTTGTCGTTCGGTTCTGGTTTTCGGTTGATTTTGCTCAGCCCATCATAAGATTACGAATTTTGATCATTTATACAAAGTATACCGACAAGACCAAGGTCAGGACAAAATATGATGGAGAAAGTTCAACAAGATCAGAAGCATTTACCGCAATATAGTTTATTGTTCATTATAGGTGTATAGAAAAGATTTATAAAGAACAATGTCCAATTAAAGAATAAATTCTTCAATCTTCATCCCTTCATTTTATTTCCATCTACCCGACTTATATTAAAATCCTATGTTTAATTATTTAAATAGACTCAACCCCACTTCATCCTATTTTTTAAAATTAACATATCTCTCAAACCGTTAATTCTATAACGCAAACTTAATTAATCCTCGCGAATATAATTAAATTAACTTTCTATAACGGACTCCTTTTAAATAATACGGACGAATTTATTTTTAATTTCGCTCCAGAAAAAATCACAACGTGATGACGAAAAATCACATGCGATTCATTACAGTGAAAAATCACAAACGGACCACGTAAATTTGTAAATTCACAAGCGATTTATGAAATTATTAAATCACACGAGATTTTTACTTTAAAAATCATCAAGTGAATTTGTGGCAATATCACATCGATTTATGAAATTATCACGTGATTTTAAAACAACAAAATAACCATTGATTTTACAAATCACGTGTAATTTTTCTTCGCGAAAATTTTAACACTAAAAAAATCCTCAAAAGTATATGAAATCGATTTTTTTTAGTTACGTCTGGAAAAATCACATATGATTTGTATCACAAATCACATGTGATTTTATGAAATCACATGAGATTCTGCTACAAATTACATGTGATTTTTTCAGACGTGACTGAAAAAAAATTCGAAAAAATTTCGTCGAAAGTATATAAAAGTGCCCCTCTATAGAAAATAAGAATTAAATTCTCGCGCAATGGTGGTATTTTTTGTCGTTTGAAAAACGATGTTTCCAGTTGCAAGATATTTAATTTTTTTTAAAAAAGGTGGAAAGTGAGGTTTTTTATTATTTGATGAAAAATTCTTTTGTTTTTTGATATGACATTGTTCTTTAATGATCTGACATCTATTGGTGTATAATGCAATTTTTCGCAAACGTGAACAATGGACACTTTCCATGATATGATTAATGACCCTTTCTATTGTTCTCCTATCTCGACACGAATATACAAGATGTAGGTTGTTTAACAAAGGTCGGTATTTTGAAAATGAAAACAACTTTATGTGAGTCAATAACTATAAGAAGTATTTGAAGGTTATTTGCGACACACACGTCGAATTTTACACAAACCTACATAACAAACATTGTGTACAAAAAAGTTCTACGTATATGAATAAGCATCATGTAATTTATTTGTTCTCGTACTTTTCATTGTTTTTTTTACATATAATGCAAGAACACTTCTTTTGTTTCCCATTTTTGTGCTTAAGATATTGCTTTAATTCCATTATTATATTTACGTCTCCGGTTAGAATTTTGTCAATGGTAATATGAACTGCGAACCCGCCCATCGGGCGGGTTATGAAACTAGTTTATATATATATATATATATATAAAGATCAATAAAATTTTATCCTAATATATAAAAACACTTTTAAATGTTTGAAATAATTATTTTGCTAATATATTTGTATATATTTTTTATTATTCTAATAAATTGTTGTATTTCGTGTAAACCCAAAACCGAAAGACACGAACTAGTGGTTTCAACCGAAACCGAACCTAAAACGCTAATTTAATTCGGTTTTTGTCAGTATAATGTTTTTGACCTTAAAAAAACATATAAACCCGAACTAACCGAACCGAAAAAACCGATACCCGATAACCGAATGCGATCAACACCCCTAGTTGATATCCCTATTTATGCATTACAGTCGTGGCTACAAGTTTTTGTGGGCTTAAAGTAATGTAGTTCTTAGGCTCCACAACAATTGAATTGATTACTTTCGACATGTCATAAGTGGAGTAGAAATCAATCGTCAGTAGTGAAGCTGATGTTGGTTTAAATCTCTTATAAATTTGTGGCGAGCTTATTTGCAGTTTGTTATTGATTTTCAAATTAAGATTGGTTCACTACAACAAAGCATCTAATAATACACGCATATTAAGACATTTATACACGGTTACAAGTGTGGGTAATTTTGAAGTCCACGCTATCCTAAGCGTGGAGTATATAGGCGTCACAAAAATAATGAACGTTATTAACCGTGGACAAATCGATTATATTGTGACGGTTAAAAGTGTGAAAAAATACCAAGAGTCCACCAAAAAAAGCGTAAAGACTCGCATTATTTAATAATTGTTGATTCAAGATGATTGATTTTAAACCATATGTTTATAGGGAAGTAAAACTTGTAGGAAAAAAAATCAAATTAGGGTAAAAAAACGAATTAAGCAATAAAAGAATATTCTATAATCGATATCTCTACGGCGTAGGGAGATGTTTCCCTCTATGACGTAAGGACTTTAAGCCTCGAATAAAATCCTATTTGATAGCTTTACGGCATAGAGAGGAACATACCCTACGTCGTAGAGGCCACAACGTCTACATATTTGGGTCTTAATATTGTCCCATCATTTCCCTTACTTGAAAAGTACACTCCCTCGATGTTATCTACACCTTTCAATCAACGTGCGAACGGACATATGTCTTTTTAGTCTAGTGTCGTGTACCATTCGGATGAGTAGCTATGTTCTTTCTATATATTAACATATGAAAAGTTCTTGCCTATGTTATTGCATCCACATAATGTTATACATTCTTCCTAGCAAACATGAATAGACCTAAGTCAACGAGATCACTAGATCATCCATATAAACACCAAAAAAACTACTCCCTTTGAAGAATAAAGATCTAACGATCAAGAACGAAGACGGCTATCAACTTAGTTATTGAAATAATAGAAGTCTATGTTAAATCTACTTTTGTTATGAACACCTTAGCCATGAGATCCACTTTTTGATACTGTTTCTATCCCGGGCGACATTCCCCGACGACATGTCGCCAGGGAAAATGTAAACATTTGTCGTTTAGCTAAAATGGCGCGATAATGAAATTGCCGGGGAATGTAATTTACAAAAAACATTGATGTTTTACGTTTTAAATCATTATTATTTATAAAATATATTTTATAATTATATATTTTATAAATAATAATTTATAAAGATACTTATAACATATATAATTATTATTTAAAATATATAAATACTAAAAAAACATTTCGGTTTCTTGTGTAGTTTTAAAATAATATATAATCTTTCGTTCGGCCGGTCGGTCCGGTTTTCTCGGTTCGTTCCGTCGTCGTATAAATTATGTTTTTTTATAATTTAATAATTATTTTTTAAAAAAATATTTAATTATTAATTATCTTTAATTTTCTATAAAAAAAAATATGATTAAATACATACTAATAAAAAAGCATTCATGGTTTCTTCGGTTCATTATTCGGTCCGGGTCGGTCGGGTCCCGGTCCGGTTTAATCCCCGGCGACATGTCGCCGGGGAATCAAAATTTACTAAAATATTTTTTCCTGTTTTTTAATAACTATTTAAATAATTATTTTTTATAAAATATATAATTATAAGTTTTTTAATATTATTTATATAATTTTTTTTATAAAATATATAAACGGTTTGTTTCGGCCGGGTCGGTCCAGTTTCTCGGTTCGTCCGGTCGGTTCGTATATAATTATTTTTTTATAATTTTATAATTATTTTTTAAAAAATATTTAATTATTAATTATATATTTATTTTCTATAAAAAATATGATTATAAAAATACTAAAATTATATATTTTTAAAAATATTTATTAAAAAAATATATTTTTTATTAAAAAAATAATAGAGTTTTTAATAATTAATATTAAAAAAAATATATTTATATAATTGTAATTATGTTTTTAAGTATGCGCGTATCTCACACGCGCATGCCTCAACAACTATTAAACACCTAAAACACTACATTCTTGTAAATATTTCATCATTGTAAGCTAATACGTCTCTAATCAGTTTCTTCTATCAAAGCAAATTCTGCTTAGTTTTTTATCGTAAGCTACTACATTCTGGTAAATATTTTATCATTGTTATTTTTCTCATACCTTAAACCCCTGTTTACATTAACAAACCGTTTTGTATTGTGTTTGTAACTAGTATCATTGTATATTAAATGTTTAACGGATGAGTCGAGATGTTATCGTTACACATTAGATGTTCAACGGGTGAGTCGAGATGTTATTTCATTATAACGATGATAGTCATATCAAAGATAGCAAAACTACTTAGAAATCACCCATAAGCAGCTTGAACATGATAAGTACTACTTAATTAATTACATAATTGACTAGTTAACATAGATAACACATATGAAATTAGTCGTAATATCCATATGAGGCCCGACCATCCGCGCGGTATAGTAACCTCCCACTACTGAGAGCCACCATGAAAATAGGAAATAAAGGAAGTGTCTCAATCTCTGGTGAATTAATTCCTTCTTGATCTTCTTCTTCGCGATGATTCTCTGCTATCGTTACACATTAGATGTTCAACGGATGAGTCGATATGTTATCGTTGTACATTAGATGTACAACGGATGAGTCGATATGTTATCGTTACACATTAGATGTTCAACGGATGAGTCAAGATGTTATTTCATTATAACGACGATAGTCATATCAAAGGTAGCAAAAGTACTTAGAAATCACCCATAAGTAGCTAGAACATGATAAGTAAGTGTCTTAATCTCCAGTGAATTATTTCCTTCTTGATCTTCCTCTTCACGATGATTCTCTGCTATCTTTATACATTAGATGTTTACTCCCGCCAAAACATCCCTCCAAATACTCCCGCCAAAAACTCTCGCCAAATACTCCCTCTAAAAACCTATTTTTTACCATAAAAGCAAGATATTTATCTCACAATACCTAACATATTCAAACACATTCTACATCACAACCATAACAATCACAATGTTCATTAAGTGTAAGATGGTGCCATATGAAGCTTTTGCGTGTCCTTGTGAACCGGAGATGTAGTTCTGCGATAATCGTATAAACCTAAAACCCATGGTAAACTATACTATGCATGTCCACGATCAAAGGTGAACAGTCACATGTTTTTTTGTGTGTAATATATAAATAATGTGGTTAGTTGTTAAAACTTATTATCTCTACTCTTTAACAGCCTTGCGAAAACACTTTCCGATGTAAAATTTTTTTATGGAAAGAGGAACGAGTCCGTCTACTGATTAGTTCTCCTGGAGCTTCAACGACTCCAATTTATTCTCCAGGATCTTCATCGACTCTAATTTATTCTTCAGGATCTTCATCGACTCCAATTTATTCAAGAAACGTAGAGTGCTCAAACTGCAAACCCTTGCTTGATAAGATAACGGTACTCGAGGCAACGGTGGATATGTATATGCATCCGGAACAACACACAGTTAATTCAGCCGCACTATTTCACGAGGTTTACAATAACATGGGAAAACTTGATTTGGAGTAGTTTGTCATTTGAAATATATTTCGTATGCTTTAAGCGTCGATTTGTAAGTCTCGTATGATTATCGTTCTAATATGTTTAAGCGTCTGTTTGTAAGTCGCTTGTGTTACTACAAGTGGTATGTATAATATTTAACTAAATGAATGTTTGTTTTTGTGTTACTTAACGAATGTGCATCTTGGAAAAGTATACAAAATACACACTATATCTTTTGTTAGAGTATACGGCATATCGGACCGAAACGAACCTAAAAAACGTAGTGTTTTTTTATATAGTTAATATTTATCAAGTATATAATTACAAGTAATAATTAATATAGTATTTATATATTTTATAAATAATAAACAACTTAAAGTCAAAAAAAACAACACACTATCCCGGGCACATGTCGCTGGGAATAATGTTGTCAGCCCGCCAAGTATAAGCCCAAAATAAGCTTATGAAACAAAAGCCCAAACCAAAATAAAAGCCCAATTCAAGTTTCCCGGGCGACATGTCGCCCGGGAATGCTCTGGCCACGTCACCGAAATAAACCAATAACCTTAACAAAGTCAACAAAAGTCAAACGATGTTTCCCGGGCGACATGTCGCCCGGGAATCTTATGGCCACGTCACCTTCCAAGTAATTAACGCTAATTATTTACTTAAACCCGGTGAAGTTTTGGTAAACAGTTTCCCGGGCGACATGTCGCCCGGGAAAGTTGAGCGGGAAAATTTGCCGCTCAGTTTTTCGTTGATTTTTTGGTCAATCTTTAACCAAAGTATCCCGGGCGACATGTCGCCGGGAAACCTTGTTCAAAACTTTGACTAAAAGGTCTATCAGAATTGGTGCCACGTAGGACTCATTTTTGTCGTTTAGCGATGTTTCCCGTGCGACAATTGTCGCCCGGGAAACCATCGTCACCTGTTCTACTTTTTCTTGTAGTGTATGCTGATCTGAAAAGTGGCTCGGTGGATATGTATTACTATGTGAATGGGCACGTTTGCTATCATGTTACATTTGTACTTAACTGTATATCATGTTCTACATTTGCAACTGTAATGAATCTGCAAAATGACTTTTTCTCTCCCTAGTTAAGGAAGAAGAAAACTAAATTGGGCATCCTTTTTAGTATGAGTGAGCCGAACAAATATAAAAAGTACTTGGTCTTGTATATTGCTTGTTTTGTCTTTATGATTGTGTATGTACGGATATTACAAAAATCTCAAGAAAACGGTCAAAACCGGACAAACACGGACACGAGAATGGAAGAATGTACAAGAGCCGGGAGTTTTTAGCAAAAAGGTCAAAATTGGTCAACATTGGTCAACTACTAGGAAACAAAACCTTTCAAAATTCCCAAAATGCCCTTAATGTTAAATCAAAAGTCATAAAAAGCCCCTAAAACCCTAACACCATTTATATTTTTTATTATAAAGATAACGGTTGTTAACCTTCTTATAAAACCTAAATCCAAAACCTGTTAACCTTACCAAGCCCAAAACCGTAACCCTTGGCCTAATTTTTTTAAATAAGCCCGAAGTCAAACATATAACCCGGGTCAAAGAAAAATCAAACGCACCCTTTTATAACGCGGGAAATATTGTTGTTACTGTTTATCTTCTTCTTCGATTTACCTAGCCTCAAAACAAGGGGTAAATGCAAATTGAGGACGTGGCTATGCAATTCAAGTGACAAGGTCCAAGCTGGCAGAGTTATACGTCACATGAGCCTCTCATTGGCTAAAACCCAAAAGGTCTGACACGCAAGATTTGGAAAGAAGCACACGAGGACATGGAATTTTGCACTAAAATGAGTACAAAAGAAGCACACAAGGTCTGACACACGGAATGCCATGTTGGCAATCCGTGTGATCAAATCTAATCCAACGGCTCAAAGTTAGGATCCAATGATTGGCTTGAATGAAGGGACGAGATCATGGGAGCGTATAACAAACTCAGGACCTAGAAGCATCCTCTGAAGGCTATAAATACAAGCTCACTCCTCACACACATCATCTTCTTTTCCTGCATTTTTTTAGTTCTTAAGTAGCTTATGTAATTTTTTAGTTTAAATGTAATTTCTCATTAAGCTTTTGTATTTTCAATTCCAAGTTATGTAATCTGTTTTTAAATCAATGAAATATTAGTTTACTTTATGAAATCTGTTTTAGCTTATTATATTTCTCAAAGCTCTTGTCACTGTTACATAAGCTCTAAATAAGCTCATCATAAGCTCTCTTAGTCTTTAAGCTAAGATTGAGCTCAAATCAAGCATCTAATCTACTTAAAACTTTAAAATCAGTTTAATACCTTTGCTAGAATGGAATTGAGCCTTTTGGATGATAAGCTTAACCTGGAAGAGCTTATGGGACCCTACCAGCTTATCCTTGGATAAGCTGAAGCTTGTAGAACAGCTCCTTGAGCATTAATAAGCCTTTGTTTAGCTAAGGCTTTGGTAAGTTCCTTATTTCTATTTCTGTCTTAATTTTCTAGCTTATAATTTGCTTATTTTGCTTATAAACTAGCTTGTTTGTGCTTAATTCTGTCTCATTTTGCTTATTGATCATGTTTTATAATATGTTTTTAGCTTAAGTAGTGTAGATCTTAGTTTTTCACTTTTTGTCTTATAAATTAATAAAAACCAAAAATAATTAGCATAGGTATAAGTTCTTCATTTTTGGCTTATTTGCTTATTGATTAAGGTTTATTTTGGTTGTTATAAGCTGTGCACTATCTGGTTTTAAAGTTTTACTCACTAGATTTCATTTTCAAAAGCTTAAATGGATTTTAAAACTTTTAAAGGGGTGTTTGGGACAACAGCACTAACCACAAGTTAGTGCTGTTTGTGACCATTTGGTCTCTTATAGTTGATTTAAATCTCTCATTTAAACTATTTTGAATAGGATTTATAAGTTAGATTAGCTTTAAATTAGTTTTCATTAGTTGGTTTACTAATAGCTCAAATCTGTCTAGTCTCACTTTGCTTTAAAAGCTTTAATCAGTTCCAATGTTTAAAATGGTCTTGTTAGTTTTTAATGTGGTGTCAAATAAGAATTAGATTAAATGTCTTAAGCCTGCATTTGTTTAAATTGGTTTTGGTTCATAGATATGCACACTGCATCAACAGTTTAAACTGCTAAAATTTCCTTTTTCAAGTCAAATTTTCATTAGGTAAAAGTAGGATTTAGCTTTTCAAATTTCAAGCACAAGTAGATTATAGGGTAAAGTTATTAGATTAGGGCTTATTTTGTTCTTTATAGCTTTTTAGATTTTCTGAATTTGATCTAGAAGTTTAGCTTTTGTCTTTTCATAAAAACTATTAAAAAACCAAAAATAGAGTAGTCTGCCTGCATGTCCTTTTTCAGTTAGCTTTTTCTTAGCCTTAATGAATTTCAAATTACTTTTAAAAAGCAGTTATAAATAGTCTTTAGTATAAGCTTTAAAGATTTCTAAGTCATTTCATCATAAGGTTCCATTTGCTTATTTGAATTTAAGCTCAAAGTTGCTTATCTTTATGTTTGGACTCAGAATTGCTTAAGTGCATATTTGGTTTTTTTTAGCTTATGGCTTGCTTATTTTGTTTGTTTCTAGTTTGGATTAGCTTATTAGGTTAGAGTTAGGTTAGTGGTAGCCTATTTCATTCATAGCTTAGCTTATCTAGCTTTTGTGTTTCCTAATTTTTTTTTAAAAAAACCAAAAAAAAGAAGAGTAGTTAAGAATTTTTTTTTTAAAAAGCCTCTTTTCAGCTTATTTTTCAACTTTCAGAAAAGTTTCTTTCACAAAAGTTGTTAGTTTCTAGCTTATTTACAACTTTGCTTTTATAAGTTTTCAAAAAAAAAGGGAAGGTGGAAATCGGGGGTAAGCAAGGCTCGATCCCCCGACCTCAACATCCTCAACCTTTATAAACGCCTCACACCACACACCTCTAACCAACGTGCCCTGGGGACTTTTTCGTTATAGATTCACAAAATCTATTACTTATATACATTTTGGCCCCTTTAGTATAATAAGCTGTTTAAGCTTATTACACAGCTTATTCGATAAGATGTGTAACCAAGCTTATTTTTCCTAGGTTCTTATTAGTTCAAGCTATTTTCTGTAATTTTTTCGGAATTTTTATAATTAGTTTAGTATTTTTAAACATTTATTTTATTAAGAACTTTAAAAAATCATAAAAAATAGAAAAATAATAAAAAAATGTAATT
>BQNB010088086.1:0-24305 GCA_026074375.1 Tanacetum coccineum | reverse complement strand
AATTGTCAAACTCATTGGTTTTTGCAGGTTTATAACAGAAGAGTACATATTTTAAATGTTATGCAAGTTTTATTTTCAAGAATAATTAAAACCTTTAAGTTTTCTAGACCTGGGCATTTGACGCCTTCAGGAAAATCCTGACCACGTCACAGGTGTCGTGGTGACGGCGTCACGTGTAATTCGTGTTGCCTTCTCCACGTTATGCGAAAACGAAATTTTTGTTTTTGATGAAAAATTTCCTGCACTTGACTCCATAAGTTAATTCCTATACAAGTGGCTGCATAAAACCTGAGATTTGATAATTTACTCATATGACTCAAAACTGACATGAATTAATCTAAACAATTTATTTTGCATGTTTGAATTTGGTTCTAAAAACCGGATAGATTCCCCTACACTTATTTTGTTGCAAAATACCTTTGATTGTAAATAAGACGAAGTTACAAACAAACAAAGCATGATTACAAACTAATTCAAACATAACAAAACAAACTATAAAGAATTAAAACACACAAGACACTCCTAATATGCGATAAAAGTAAATATTGGGTTGCCTCCCAAAAAACGCTTTTCTTTATTTATGAGTCTTGTAGCTAGACTCGAAGTCATATGTCCTTACGTGTCGTAGAAGTGGTCCAAGTCGATTATTTACCTTGGACTTTCTCTTTCGGAGAGCTTCTTAGTGGTGGGGATTGACTGTAGGGTTTTGGTAAACTCCTCTCCGTCTGGGTCGATTAGTATAATCTTGGCGTGCCATGCTCCATCTTTGTTTTTGGGTGGTTTGTCCCAGTTAAATTTTTTTTAATTAGGTCCTCTGATTCCCATATATTACTTTTAAGGTTAATGGGTATGGTTCCTAAGAATTCTACCATCTTCCTAAACACTAAGGTATCCTTAAAAGTATTGATCTTGGCATCTCTAGCAATTTCCTATTCTCCGGGTAAATGGCAGTCTAAGAAGTCCTTCCAAGCATAATAAGGGGTTTGTGCGCCTACTCCTTCCGATCGAGGTCGTGGTTTGTATGATTCCCTTTTTCCAAGTGTGTTCCAATAAGGTGCTTCTTCCTCTCCTAAGTTGACTCCTTTTACTCCGAATACTGACCTAGTGATTCCTTCTCGTACCGCTATTTTGGCCATCCTACAATCTATAACTGTGTTGGCGGTAGCTAGGAATCCTCTCCCTACTAGCAAAGGGGTCTCGGGGTCCTTATTCATATCGATTACATAGAAATTATTTAATAGTTTTAGTTTCCCTATGTAGACTTCTACGTCTTTAACAATCCCAACGAGGTAGGATTTGGTTTCGTCAGCTAACCCAAAGATATGGTCAAACTCTTCTAATAATCTGATGTAAAGCTTTTTAAATAGGTAAAGTGGGATTATGTTCACACATGATCCTAGATCAGCCAAGGTGTCGAAAGGTTTTGAGCCCCCTAATCTACAAGGTAGAGTGAATAGTCCGGGGTCTTCCATTTTGGCAGGTATTTCTCCTTGGATAAATGCTGATCCATTTTTGCCTAGTTCTAAGCTTTCTACGTATTAATCTAATATGGCATTATAGATTGGAGCGTGAGCTAGGACTTCAAGAACTGGTAGGTTAAGATGCAAATCCTGGAATTCATCTTCAAGAGTTGGTTCAGGCTCTTCTGGTTGTTGTGGTTCGGTTTTAATCTTGGGTTGCCATAGGCTTGTTTGGTAAATGGTTGCCTCCTTGAAATGTGCCTTGATAGAATTGATTGAGTTGGAAGGGAGATATGAGCATTAGGGATCGATTGTTAGGTAAGAACAAGAAGACAAAACTAGGGTAGTACTAAGTTTTGGGTTCTTGACCGTATCACTAGGTAGTGCTCCCGCTATTCGATCAGTGATAGCCTTCAACACTGTGTCAATTTTGTTGGTCATCTCGCTTTGCTGTTGTTTGAAATCGGCTTCAAACTTGAATAGTCTAGCGTCTTGAGATGCCATAAATTCATATACCAATCCTTCTAGATTTGATTGATTGTTAAAGTTTTGAGGACGGTTGTTGAAGGAACGGTTTAGGATTGAACTGTTGGGTTGAAACCAGTTAGGTAGGTTTGAAAAATTATTTTGGGAATTTTGGGGTTGTCTCCACCTAAGGTTTGGGTGAATCCTCCATGATGGATTATAGGAGTCACCAAGATTGTTTTGCTCGGGCTTGAAAGTATACCTATTACCTCCCGCGTCATCGGTAGTGACTTTGTTCACTTAGGTAGGCTGTGTCAGAGCAAGATGAGCTTCCATCAAGCGTTGGACTTGATTTCCAAGCTCGATTAGACGGCGGTCGGGTGTACTTGGGACATCTTGAGGCAAAGTTATTGCCTTGACCGGCTTAGCGAAATCCCTTGGGTCGTTCTAACTTTCGTTGTCATAGAGGGCGAGGTCCTCTAATAATGCCCAGGATTCTTCGGCGTTTAGTTCATGAAGCTTACCACCAGCCGATTAGACAACAGTCCATCTTGTAACAAGATTGACATGGTCATAAAAAATTAGACTTGGAGCCAAAGGTCTATGCCATGATGAGGGACCTTTTGGAGTAAGTACTTGAAACGAGTCCATGCTTCTGATAGAGATTCTCCATGATGTTGTTGGAACATCAGGATATCATTGCGGAGTTTTGCGGTCCTTCCCGGTGGAAAGAATTGAGCAAGGAATCGGGTAGTAAGATCCTCCCATGTGGTGATGGATCCTGCTTGAAGACGTTCAAGCCAATTGCTAGCTTGATCGCGAAGGCAAAATTAAAATAAACGCAGGCGCTTTCTTTCCCTATTTTCACCGTCAAGGTCAAGTGAGTCCATAGGTTTTAGGAAATCCTTGAGGTGTTGGTTTGGATCCTCGGACCGAAGTCCGTGGAATGAGCATCTGTTTTGTACCAACCGGATGGTGTCGGATTGAAGAGGTACCACATTGTTCCCTACGGGAAGCTGAATGGTATTCTTGTAGCCCTCGTGGCTAGGTTTAGAGTAGTCTCCTATAGTGCGGATAGGATTCTCGTCTCCCATGGTGGTTGACGAGAATGGGTTACGAAACAGATAACACAAAGAAAAGATAGACTACGAGAAAGCTAATGTGCGGAATTTAAATTCTCACTTGAAAGGATTTAAGCGAGTAGAACTAAGCTAAACTATGATCAAAGCCTAACTATTCCCCAGGCGGCGGCGCCAAAAACTTGATGCAGTCGTCGTAGGACTTCAACACGAAGTTTTACAACTCCCTAGGCAGAGCACCTAATCGTTGTAATAGTATAGTTAAGACTCGGGGGGTTGTTATCATTCACTCAGGGAATAGGTTGGGAAGGCTTGATCAAGGTCTAACAGAATTCTAAGGGTTGAGAGAAGATTATTTTTGTGTTTTTATATTTTATGAAAGCAGGTAAAATTATATGTTGGAGAGGTTTGGTTGGTTTTAGCTATTAAACTAAATATAAAGTAAGCTACTAGTGATAACAATATAATAAAAGATTGTGTTTATTTAATCATGTATTACTCCCTAGATTGCTTCTCTTAGTGTTGTTGCTTTGTCACACTTGTGATGATTTATGTAATTATTTCCTAAGTCATGAACGAATTACACGAACCCGCCGTCTATTTAATATTTCGTTAAGGCAACGCACAAGTAAGGTAGTATGAAGACTATTACAAGGCTCCTAAGAGTATATTAAATGCATTTGAAATATATTAAGAGTGGATCAACCATATAAGGGGCAAGGTAGTATGAAGACTGTTACCCGATGGTATCCTTTTTACACAATCATGTTTTCCTAGACATATCAACAGCGATACAAACAAAAGCTGGTTTTCTAAGACCTAACATGCATATTCATCACAAGAAGAAACACCACTAAGATCTACATCCTAGGTTTCATACAATTATAAATAAACACAATAGAAGGTTTAGCCAAGCATGTTAAACTAGGGTTCGTCCCTTTCTTTTACTCTAAAGTTACACACTTAAAACCCTAAAAACGGATTTGTATATATAGCAAAAATCGCTATGACGGCATCGCATTTTAATCATGATGCCGTCATGAATAAAATATTCTAGATAATGGGTTGGGTCGTGCATTTTGACGCCATCGTGGATTCTTGTGACGCTGTCTTGGTAAGAGTTGTTATTGCATCACGTGTAATCTGTGACCCCGTCTTCAGCCACTAAGAACATAATCTTGAGAGATGTTGGTGTAGGTCCGTAGTCTGTGGTCCATTTCAATATGTCGATATTTAAAAAAAAAATCTATTCCATTTAGGTATTCTCTTTCTAGATTTCTTTTCTTATATTTGCTTGAGGGCAAGCAAATTTTCTTTTACCTGCTCGAGGGCGAGCGGAACTTAAGTGTGGGGGAATTTGATAACGCTCAAATTGAGTATGTTTTTAGTAGCGTTATCCGTACTTTTGTATATGATATTTAGCTATTTTTATATGCTTTTGTTACTTAATTTTACCAAAGTGTGTTTGCAAGTATGTTTGTAGCCAAGTATAAGAAAAGCAAGAAAAAGACGAAGAAAAGAAGTAAAAACAAAGTTTAGTACACACTAGTACAAAAAGTGGATTTTGCTACACCAAAAAAGTGTGACGATATACATATAGTCACACATGCGTTTTCGAATGTGTGTGACAAAAGGTCGCGCGACCGTAGGGTGTTTATGGTCACATTTTTGAGTTAGTGTCCGTATCCATTAAAAAACAGTGACCAAAAGTGTTAATAAGTGTGACCGTAAACACTATACAAGCACACAAAGCATGTTTTTTTGTATATTTAGTCACATACAATTAAGCATAAAGTGGCCAAAAGTGTTAATAAGTGTGACCATATGGTGTTTAAAGTGAAGTAAAAGTGTATTTTGTGTGACTATTGTTCATCCAATGGCCACATGAATGTTATGTTTGTGTGGCCTTTTATAATATTTAGTCACACAAAGCATGTTTTTTTTTTGTATTTAGTCACATACAATTAAGCATAAAGTGGCCAAAAGTGTTAATAAGTGTGACCATATGTTGTTTAAAGTGAAGAAATGTGTATTTTGTGTGACTATTGATCATCCAATGGCCACATGAATTTTATGTTTGTGTGGCCTTTTGTAATATTTAGTCACACAAAACATGTTTGTTTTGGGTATTTAGTCACATACAATTAAGCATAAAGTGGCCAAAAGTGTTAATAAGTGTGACCATATGCTGTTTAAAGTGAAGAAATATGTATTTTGTGTGACTATTGATCATCCAATGGCCACATAAATTTTATGTTTGTGTGGCCTTTTGTAATATTTAGTCACACAAAGCATGTTTTTTTGGGTATTTAGTCACATACAATTAAGCATAAAGTGGCCAAAAGTGTTAATAAGTGTGATCATATGCTGTTTAAAGTGAAGAAATATGTATTTTGTGTGACTATTGATCATCCAATGGCCACATGAATTTTATGTTTGTGTGACATTTTGTAATATTTAGTTACACAAAGTATGTTTTTTGGGTATTTGGTCACATACAATTAAGCATAAAGTGACCAAAAGTGTTAATAAGTGTGACCATATGCTGTTTAAAGTAAAGAAATGTGTGACTATTGATCATCCACTGGCCACATGAATTTTATGTTTGTGTGGCCTTTTGTAATATTTAGTCACACAAAGCATGTTTTTTTAGGTATTTAGTCACATACAATTAAGCATAAAGTGACCAAAAGTGTTAATAAGTGTGATCATATGCTGTTTAAAGTGAAGAAATGTGTATTTTGTGTGACTATTGATCATCCAATAGTCATATGAATTTTATGTTTGTGTGGCCTTTTGTAATATTTAATACCACAAAGCATGTTTTTTTTTATATTTAGTCACATACAATTAAGCATAAAGTGGCTAAAAGTGTTAATAAGTGTGACCATATGTTGTTTAAAGTGAATAAATGTGTATTTTGTGTGACTATTGATTATCCAATGGCCACATGAATTTTATGTTTATATGGCCTTTTGTAATATTTAGTCACACAAAGCATGTTTTTTTTGTATTTAGTCACATACAATTATGCATAAAGTGGCCAAAAGTGTTAATAAGTGTGACCATATGCTGTTTAAAGTAAATAAATGTGTATGTTGTGTGACTATTGATCATTCAATGGCCACATGAATTTTATGTTTGTATGGCCTTTTGTAATATTTAGTCACATAAAGCATGTTTTTTTGGGTTATTTAGTCACATACAATTAAGCATAAAGTATGAATGAAAATCTAATATTAGACGTATAAATAACACTTAAAATGTATTTGATTTATAAAACTTGAGAAGAAAGAGAGTTACATTTGCAGAGTTAATATATGTGAACATTATAGGAGCACCATATCTGATGCTAACATGTACTGGTCCTCACAGTCACATATATGGAACCAATTCTTAACTAACAGTTGTTGCTAGCAATGATTTAGGTTTGATTCATTGCATCATTGTTTACTCTGGATTTCACAATCTCTTCACCAACATTTCCAGATTGAGACTTGTCACTAAAAGAGGCAAATAACCATAAGAAGCAAAAAATAGGTCAATATGCAATAGTCACATTAAGATGTTATAAGAGTCTGAACAAATACCTTCCCACTGGTATTACGGTAATTTTTTAGCCATTTCCATAGTTTATGGACAACATTGGCTACCAGAGCCAAGACTCAAAGTCTTGAATTAGTGTAAACCAAATTTGTGACCTGTAAGGTGAACAGGGTAAACATGTACTGTAGTTAGCAAAATAGCTCTTACGCCGCTTCATATATGTTTAAAAATAAAACTAACACCAGGAAAAGGTAACAAAACAAATGTTATAAAAGTACCTGCATTAATGAAGACGTATTATCTGGAAACCTTAAGGAGAGACACTGTGATGGTTCAGAGATTTCTGTTACTTTCCACATCCTAGATTTGTCAATAGCCTCATCTCTAATTCTGGGCCTATCTACCAAATTCCGTTTCTCATTATTCTGCACATCCCATACAAATTCAACACCATGAACAATGATTTAGGATACATTAATTTTGAAATTAATAAGATGAGCACGAGGTCAGAACCATGTCAAACATAAACATTAGGTGTATTTATGGCTAATAAGTCTCACCATCAACGTCATATGAGGTGAAATGGTACTGGAGAAAAAGGAGAGAGAGGTGATGGTTGAGAGATGGAAGGTTTTTTGGTGTGTAATATTCATTGAAGAGTGTTTAAATCATTGGTGCTTGGTCCTCCGGATGTACTAACAGTACCAAAGGTGGTTATTGCAGACGTCTGTACAAGAAGGAGCCTTAAATACAAATGACATACTTGACCCATCGGGAAACAGGGGAAAAAGTCCTGATACAATAATTTGAATCATGAAATAAGTGGTCTAAGAATGTTTTTACCTTCGCTACAGGTGTGGACGCAACTCCAGATGGATCAAAAGAACTGTTCTCAGTAGTTCTTAGTAGCCCAACCCCATCTGGATTTGCTAGAATTTTGATTCCGTTTGCGTGTATTAAAACAGCCAGTAACATTCCATCTTTGTTAAACCGAACAAAAGGAGAAGTCTGCATATAAAAACATAAGATCAGGAACTATAGCAATGCACAAAAACGCCTTTATTTTCCCGTCAATAGCGGTTGAAAAAACAAACTAGTACAAGGAGAAAATAAGATACGACAAATTAGTGACTGCTATCCTAGCTTTCAATATGAGAAAATGGTCATACCTGAATATTTTCCTTGAAATGTGGGCATACAGAATATACAGGTGCTTCATGTCCTTCAAATTCATTCTGTATAGCCCCAGTTACTGCATCCCATACCTGCATGGAACCTTAACTTATACCCGATTGATTCGAAACTTTACCACTTAAAACAGTGCAAATAAGTAAAGCAAACCTTTATCAGCTTATCATCTCCGCAAGTTACAATGGAAAGTATTTTGTTCGGATAAGCGAAAGCAAGATCATTAACACTGCCCGCATGAGCCTCAATCTGTATAGTTGGTACAAACTATTGATTACATAAATCATACAAATGTCTTAAAGAACTAGTATTGTTGTGTTATCACCATTTACCTCCAAGTGGTTCCGTATATCATCACCACCATGATACGAGTATATTTGCACAAGACTCTTTGAGTATGCAACACCTATACGAAATGCATGCAAAGGATAAATACATTGGGACATTAAATTGAGACTCCCTCTATTAACCTTAAACTGTCCCCTTTTGTTATTTTACTATCAATGTCGTAGTATTGATTTTCAAGATTCACATGAAGTATTTGTTACATTGTTAAAGCAATTCTAATGTGAAAACTCCTGTATATTATGCTATCCTTTAAAAAGTAAATGTTCAAGCATATTCAAATTAAAGTTAAGAGTCAAAAAGGTTGTTGGTTTAATATTTACTTATCAAAGAGGACACCTAAAGTGGTACAGATGAAGTGCATGATTTTTGAAAGATTGCAATAGTTATAAGGATACCAAATAGCTTTCCATCAGGACTCCAAGTTACAAGATTGATTGATGCAATATAGTCATTGGCCAAAGTCATCTATTACAAATGCAAAGCCAATTAATATCTGCATCAAAGTAAATAAAGCGATTAACCGAGTTTCCATAGAAGTAGCAGAATGGGCGGGGTTACAGGTTAGGCAATGGATCAAAAGGGGCATTATATTCCTACAAGTCAAAACATCTTAAGCCATGTTGGCAACAAATACAATTTTATATACTTTTCATATAAATGAGTAATATGATACAAAAGCTATACAATAACATGCATAATTAAAAATTTTACATCTGACTTTCGACCCATTTGACTCGATAGTTTTTTTAAGTTACCTGTTTGACCCAATAAATATCAGATAATACTAAATCTGACCTATATATAAGTTAAGGGGTCGAGGTTACCAAATCTAAGTTTCTGTTTTAAGAAATCTAACTAAAAACTAGACCTTTCCGGCTCTTTCTAGCAATTCATTGGCTTCTTTGACTTAATTGTCCAGCAATGGGTTCATACTTAGCTTCTCACCAGCTAACATGGCAGAAACTGATAATATCAGTGACTTGCATACCATCAAGTTGTTTCCCTCTATTTCTCCATTAACTGTAATACCATAATATTCTGCACAGGTACTAAAAAGCTCTCCACAAAGTCTGTAACTCTTCTCCTGGCCACTTTTCAATCCAATATTCTACAGGTTTAAAGCAAACCAGTTACGTTCCCTTCTTCCAACCTTACCTGTCCCAAAAAAACCGCTCAGTTCCAAGATCAGGAAAACAAGAGTGGGCTCTTTTCATGTATTTGAGGACTTCAGACTCGTTTTACACATTGGTTAACCCAAACTTCAATTCAAGCACAAAAATACATACTCACAATTTAACTCCAAGGTAAAAATGAAACCCCTAAATCAATACTTAAATCAATAGGTGGAAAATTACTTAAGATGATGATGAATCTCCTTGATACACGAATTCAATCTTAATTTCCATAAAAAAAGAATTAATCAAAACCTCAAAATTAATGAAATTAAAAACCAAAAAAACAAAAAAAAGATAATATTACCAAAATCAAGTATCTAATTTCATTCAATTGGTTGATTTTTTTTTTCAAATCTATTAAACAACCTTAATCGTTGTTAAGATGGATCTGAATAAGTGGTTTAGGTATCTTTTTTAGTAACCTTAATCATTCTTCTTTACATGATGAATATGTATGATTTGAAACAATTGAAAGGATTTGAAACAACTGGGGGTTTTGGGGATTTATGGGTTAGGAATTAATTTTAGGGCAACAAATTTAGAGGCGGGGTTTGAGAGTCAACAACATGTTGATAGAAAATGAATTTTTAATATGGGGGGAATTGGTCAGCAAAAAAATCAAAATGAAATTTAGGAAAAAAATTAACTAAGTATTTGCAGGAAACTAAAATTTCTTTTGGAGGGATATATCTTTGTTATTGTTAATCAACTTTTATTTTAAAACGAAATGATAAAGTTAAAACAAAAATTTACAAAATTAAACCGTCTTGATTTTTACTGGATTTTAGCTACACTTAAATAATGTGTGACAAAAGGTTTAGTGTGACCATATATATGTACATCTAGATTCATTTTAGGTTTTTTTCGACATGATATCGAACCTTTTACAAGTAGCTTCGCTGAGGTTACGGGATGAGTTGGCTGAGGTCACGGGATGAGTCAGTTATGTTAAACGGATAAGGCGATGTGGTGTTATAAAAGTTATGATAAACAGGTGCAACAAGATGATATTTTTTATACATAAGATATTAAGCAGACAAGTCGGGGTGATATTGTTATACATGAGATGTTAAACGTAAGAGTCGAGGTTGTATTGATATACATCCCATTCCTTAGCCAACAATCCTTCAACCATTCATCGCTTGAACCTGTGCTTCCTTCGTCTCGATCTCCTCCTTAACTTGAGAATGAGCCCATTTAACCCATGCATGACCGGTGATAATGGTTAATTCACATAGGGCATAGGTCATATGCATTAGCTTATCACTGGTCACATTCATTAATGGGTATTTGACATCATATAGGTCATATGCATTGGGTTGTAGTTGCTTAGAGTGTCATGTTATGACACATCAATGACTGGTGACAATGGGTAATTAACATGTGTCATGAGTCATGTTTATTGGGTTGTAGTTGCTTATAGTGTCATGTTACGACACATCCATGACTGATGACAATAGGTAATTAACATGGGTCATAGGTCATGTGCATTGTGTTGTAGTGGCTTATAGTGTCATGTTATCAACCAATACATGATTGGTGATTGACAATGTGTAATTAACATGGGTCATGGGTCATGTGCATTGGGTTGTAGTGGCTTATAGTGTAATGGAACCCATGCATGACCGATGATAATGGCTAATTCACATGGGTCATGGGTCGTGTGCATTAGGTTATCACTGGTCACATTCATTAATAGGTATTTGACATCATATGGGTCATATGCATTAGGTTGTAGTGGCTTATAGTGTCATGTTACAACACGTCCATGACTGGTGACAATGTGTAATTAACATGGGTCATGGGTCATGTGCATTAGGTTATAACTAGTGACATTAATTAATAGGTATTTAACATCATATGGGTCATATACATTAGGTTATAGTGGCTTATAGTGTCATGTTACGACCCATACATGATTGGTGACAATGGGTACTTAACATGGGCTATGGGTCGTATGCATCGGGTTATAGTGGCTTATAGTGTCATGGACCCATGCATTACCGGTGATAATGGCTAATTCACATGGGTCATGGGTCATGTGCATTAGGTTATCATTAGTCACATTAATTTAACCCCTAAGCGTAACCAATAACCTATATCCTTTAACCCGTAATAGTTGAGTGACGCGTGTAAAGCAATCAGTAATAAATTACCGTTTAGAGATAGAATTACTTTAGGAAAAGTAATAACTATTAGTCCGGGGTCGTATCCTCGAAGAGAGTTGAATAGAGATTTACCATTTAGCTTTATAAAATCTAATTAAGCTCTAACGCAAATGTCTAGCTTATTTAACCCTTAAACTCCACGCCTTAGAGTAGGGCTGAGCATACGGACCGTTCGACCGGACCGGACCGAAAAACCGGACCGAACGTATTTCGGTCCGGTCCTCGGTCTGGCGTTTTGGACCAATTCGGTCTTCGGTCCGGTCGGTCCGGTCCGGTCCAGTCGGTCTTACCAAAAAACCCGAACATTATGCCTTGTAGGACCGGACCGGACCGAAGACCGAACCGGACCGGGCCGACCCGGACCGGACCGTACCATTTCGGTCCGGTCCTCGGTCTGGCATTTTAGACCAATTCGGTCTCGGTCCGGTCCGGTCTTGGCCGGTCCGGTCCGGTTTTGGACCGATGCTCACCCCTACCTTAGAGAAAGTGAAGTGAGACAAACACAAAACTGAGCAAATATTAAGCATTAGATAATAAGCAATAAGCTAATCTAAAAACTACTATTTTTATTAATTAAAATTGTAAACTTTTTATAAACTAAAACTATATTTAATAATGAAAACTTTTATTAAAAAAACTTTAGCTTAAAAATAAGTTGCACCGAAAAAGCTTTAAACAAAATAAGCTACAACTTATTTAGTTTTGCTAAATTCAAAATTTTAAAAGTGAAAAAGTTGAAAATAATGCAAGGGAGAAAAGGCCAAGGTTCTATAAGCAGATTTCTAAATAAGCACGTCTTTAAGCTACTAGCAAAATACAATGAAGCTTAAATTTCTATATTAAAAAGGAAATGCATAACATTAACGAATAGGTTACTCTGGCAAGATGGTAACTCGATTGACTTCCGTAAGGGAGGTCGCGGGTTCGATTCTCGCTGGGGTGTAACATCCCTTTTTATTTTCTTGTTTTTATTTTTTTAAACCTAAAAGTAGTTTAGGCTTAATAATGTGACCATATGTACCGGTTTTTTGCTACACTTAAATAATGTGTGACAAAACTTGAGTCCATGATTTAGACACATAAACAAATACTTCATGTGACCATATATGACATTATGATTAGAACACTCAAACACTCAATGTGACTAATATGAAATAATATAACGGATTTTCACATATGCTCAAAATAATAGCCACAGAATAATTCACGATGTGACTGTTATGAATATATTGGTCACATATAATCACCTTAAATGTGGCCATAAACATAATTTAGTCACACATTTGTGGAAAGTGTTTATGGGGGCGTATTGGTAAAGGCATATAAGTCACATACGTGCTAGTAGTAAATGTGACTATACACTAACTTTTGGCAAGCTAACACAAGCTAAACTTTTAAACAAACATATTAATAACTGTGCCATATGTACTGGATTTTGGCTACACATAAATAATGTGTGACAAAACTTGAGTCCATGATTTAGACACATAAACAAACACTTCATCTGACCATATATGACATTATGAATTTAGACACACAAACACTTAATGTGACTAATATAAAATTTAATGATAACCGATTTCACATTTTGCTCTAAATAATAGCCACATGAATACTTTACGATGTGACTGTTATGAATATATTAGTCACATATAATCACCTTTAATGTGGCCATAAACATAATTTAGTCACACATTTATGATATGCTATGGCTATTATAAAGGCATATAGTCACATGATCGTGCTAGAACTAAATGTGACTATACACATTAACTTTTAGCAAGCTAACACAAACTAAACTTTAAACACACATATTAAGTTACGTGACCATATGTACTAGATTTTGGCTACACTTAAATAATGTGTGACAAAACTTGAGTCAATGATTTAGACATATAAACAAACACTTCATGAGACCATATATGACATTATGAATTTAGACACACAAACACTCAATGTGACTAATATGAAATTTAATAATAACTGATTTCACATTTTGCTTTAAATAATAGCCATATGAATACTTCACGATGTGACTGTTATGAATATATCGGTCACATATAATCACCTTAAATGTGGCCATAAACATAAATTAGTCACACATTTGTGATATGTTGTGGCTATTGTAAAGGCATATAGTCACATGATCGTGCTAGAAGTAAATGTAACTATACACATTAGCTTTTGGCAAGCTAACACAAACTAAACTTTAAACACACATATTAAGTTACGTGACCATATGTACTGGATTTTGGCTACACTTAAATAATGTGTGACAAAACTTGAGTCCATGATTTAGACACATAAACAAACACTTCATGTGACCATATATGACATTATGAATTTAGACACACAAACACTCAATGTGACTAATATGAAATTTAATGATAACCGATTTCACATTTTGCTCTAAATAATAGCCACATGAATACTTCACGATGTGACTGTTATGAATATATTGGTCACATATAATCACCTTAAATGTGGCTATAAACATAATTTAGTCACACATTTGTGATATGTTGTGGCTATTGTAAAGGCATATAGTCACATGATCGTGCTAGAAGTAAATGTGACTATACACATTAGCTTTTGGCAAGCTAACACAAACTAAACTTTAAACACACATATTAAGTTACGTGACCATATGTACTGGATTTTGGCTACACTTAAATAATGTGTGACAAAACTTGAGTCCATGATTTAGACACATAAACAAACACTTCATGTGACCATATATGACATTATGAATTTAGACACACAAACACTCAATGTGACTAATATGAAATTTAATGATAACCGATTTCACATTTTGCTCTAAATAATAGCCACATGAATACTTCACGATGTGACTGTTATGAATATATTGGTCACATATAATCACCTTAAATGTGGCCATAAACATAATTTAGTCACACATTTGTGATATGTTGTGGCTATTGTAAAGGCATATAATCACATGATCGTGCTAGAAGTAAATGTGACTATACACATTAGCTTTTGGCAAGCTAACACAAACTAAACTTTAAACACACATATTAAGTTACGTGACCATATGTACTGGATTTTGGCTACACTTAAATAATGTGTGACAAAACTTGAGTCCATGATTTAGACACATAAACAAACACTTCATGTGACCATATATGACATTATGAATTTAGACACACAAACACTCAATGTGACTAATATGAAATTTAATGATAACCGATTTCACATTTTGCTCTAAATAATAGCCACATGAATACTTCACGATGTGACTGTTATGAATATATTGGTCACATATAATCACCTTAAATGTGGCCATAAACATAATTTAGTCACACATTTGTGATATGTTGTGGCTATTGTAAAGGCATATAGTCACATGATCGTGCTAGAAGTAAATGTGACTATACACATTAGCTTTTGGCAAGCTAACACAAACTAAACTTTAAACACACATATTAAGTTACGTGACCATATGTACTGGATTTTGGCTACACTTAAATAATGTGTGACAAAACTTGAGTCCATGATTTAGACACATAAACAAACACTTCATGTGACCATATATGACATTATGAATTTAGACACACAAACACTCAATGTGACTAATATGAAATTTAATGATAACCGATTTCACATTTTGCTCTAAATAATAGCCACATGAATACTTCACGATGTGACTGTTATGAATATATTGGTCACATATAATCACCTTAAATGTGGCCATAAACATAATTTAGTCACACATTTGTGATATGACAAAAGACTTCAGTATCAAATCAAAACTTTCTTTCTTATCCAGCTTGATGTTGTATTGCATCTGATTATCCGATCTTCTTGTTGGTAGGTAGTCCCAAATTAATGCTGTAGATTTCCGGGAACATCAGCAGTGATCATTAAAAATGCGGGGTAGCAAGGAGATAGTTGAGAGCTTCAAAGTGACTTGATTGTTTCTTCTTTTTGTGCTTGCTGAATGCAATTCTAACATGCATCTTTCAATCTTTAGTCTCTTTCAGATGGGACAAATCATTGTCCGAGAGCAGCTTATGAGTTGTAATATAGATTCATGTTGCTAAGAGCTTTGTCCAATAGAATTCATACGCAAGGCAATTTATAGACATTAACTAGGCAGACTTAACCACATATTATCAGGCATTCAATCAAAGTACAGGACGAAAGACACTAGTCAAAAGGTCAACTTAAAGGTCAACAAGCTAACTATAGGTCAAACACAGTCAATTGAGTAGCACACATGAGATACAAGTAAGATTTAACCTAAGATGTGTTAGGTTCATAAAAAGTGTCGATTATGTGGTTTAGTTATATTTAGTTAATAGACTTTATTTTGTTTAGAATAAAGTAGCTTGTAATAAGGTATATTATGCTAAAAGAAAGAAATAGCATAATTACCAAAGAATAGGGACTAGAAGTGAAAAATAAAGGAAGGGAAGGCTCCTTCCTTCTCCTATAAATACCCCTTTAATCATCATTAGAGGGGGATGCCTTGTAATAAACATTTTCCCTTCCCCTCCATTTTATAACATTTGAATTTTGAATACTTGCCCTACCTCTTCTTATTCTCTATCTAAGCTTTCCTTTGGGCAATATGTAATGCATTCAAGATAAACAAGACCTAACAAGTGGTATCATACGCCATTAGAGAATACGAGTGATTCGATTTGTGAGCTTTTTACATGTCTGACAACCTCGAGATGACATTCGGTTGAGATTTTTGAGCTTTCGAGTTGTGTCTTGACAAGCAATTTCGAGTATTTGGATGTTATCGAGCGTTATCGAGTTATGAAGATTGATTTTTCAGTAGTATTTTAGCGTTATCGGAAGTGTTTCTACATTCTCGGAAGTGGTTTTTCTATTTTCGGATCATTTTTCTTATAGTTTTGATCGAAAAAATATTGTAATAGATATATACGCATTTTTGGTTCTATCGAAAATCATATATTAGGAGATTATTGTTAAACTCGGTTTGAAGATCGGTTTTAACTTTTCACACACTGTTTCGATTTTTATCTGCAACGTGTGATTAAGGACTAGTGAAATTTACTATGGGAATACGATTCAAAGTGTTCTTAAAACCAAATTTCACGGTTTTATCGTGATTCGGATTTTGAAAACAAATTTCTTCTAATGTCTATAAATAGAAGTCAAATTTCGTTCTATCGAATTTGACGTTATATGTGCTTTTGATTATTCAGTCATCATAAATTTCGGTTTTATCGAGTTTGTGGTCATTGTTAATCCATAGTCAACGAATTTTTCAAAACTCGGTTCTATCGAGATTGCTATAATTGATTTTAGGATTAAGGGTATTTCCGAGTTTAATACGTTTTAGGAATACCGAGTTTGTTAGTATTTTTTTCCGAGTTTAGGTTAGTATTTTTTCCAAGTTTAGTTCTGTTCGAGAAGTGTACCGAGCTTCAAACTACTTGTTATCCGAGAATAGTGTTGTCCGAGTTTCACAATTGTTACCGAGTTTGGAAATCTTCTCACAAATATCACTCATTTTCGTCTACAAATATCCAATCTTTGAATCATGCAAAATGTCAACATCCAAAACATATCAACAATCCCTTGCTGATGCCGGTTATGAGACTAGGCCTCCCATGCTTGAAAGGGGTAGTTATATACTGTGGGCAAGTAGATTTAGACGATATATAAATCGAAAGAGGGAAAACCGAAAGTGGCTTAACAAAGCGCTTGATGAAGGTCCTTATCAGTTTGAGATGTTCATTCCTAACAAATTCGACAGTTCCGAAATTGCAAACTGCTGAGGATTTACAAGGAGATGCGTTATTGCACTATGATGCTGAGATGGAGCTCATATATCTGATTCTTCTTTCTATTCCAAATGACATTTATAATTCTGTGGATGCTTGCACTTCGACCAAGGACATGTGAAAGTGTTGTTCATCTTTATGAGGGAACTATACAAAACAAAGTTGATAGAGAAACTCGTTTTACAAACGAATTTGATTAGTTTGTTGTTGAACCAGAGGAAGCACTTGTTTCAGTTTACAATCATTTTGCTTAGTTAATGAACGATTTAGAAAGAAATGACATGCATTTTCTAATTGTTACAATTAACAAAAAGTTTCTGAATAGCTTACAACCAGAATGGTTGAAATATGTTACCCAAGTTCGTCTTGCTAAACGTTTGACAGTGGATACATTTGATGATCTTTTTTATACCTTCAGCAATTCGAGAAACTGGTTAATATCTCAAGAGCAAAGAAGTTAGAAAAATCTCATGATCCTTTGGCTCTCGTAGCACACACAGGTTCATCTTCCAGAAATACATCGTCTTATTATGTGACACATCCCACGTTTGTGGTTGATTATGAAGATAAATACTAGCAGGATGATGTTCACACCAATTCTGAAGATTCTCTAACATCTGCAATGTTGCTACTTGCTCGAGCCATTACTCAAAATTTTTCTATTCTAACAAATAATCGTCTTCGCACTTCATCCAATACCAGAAACTAAGCAATCATTCAAGGTGACAGGGTGAATATTCAAAGAAGGAACTTGTATGCTGGAAAAGAAAGATAATAACTAGACGAGCTTATGTTCAGGAGGAAATCTAGGAGGGGTTTTCGAATGCTCCAATTTGATGACAGGAAATGTTATATTTTTATCAAAGGAAATATCATCGAACCTCGTCTATAAGGAAAACACTTTCAACTATTTAATGATACAATGCAGTGGAAAGGAATCATTATGCTAGGTATTGTCCAAAGCTGGAGTTCGTTTTATTGGGGACTCCAAAATACTTTCATGGATACAAATGGTGCTCGCGCTATAACTGGATGATGATTGGAGTCATTCTTTATCGATATGAAAGTATTGATTTTCTCTTTGCTGATGCTTCTAAGGATGGAAGAAATAAAGAACTCAGTTACAAACGTTATGCTTAATGGACAGAATTTCAATCAGCTGATAACAACTTTTGATGGTTGGGCAAACTATGATTCTGCTATTTATAAGTGAGGTCAATCTTCATCCATACTGAAAAATGAAGATAAAATGTATCCAACTCTACTAACAATCATTTACAGTACTAATTGGTGTGATCAAATTGATTAGCGACTATTATATGTTGATTTTTCCCTAATGGGAAATGTTTTTTAAATTGTGGCAGTATTGAAAGAGCATACACATGTTCTGATCTTGTGCGTTAGAGCAATTAGCTAGAAATACATATGAGGAAGCTGAAAAATAATAAATATTTGCTCAAAAAGTTCAAAAACAAAACACGACTTTGGCTATTCAACTTGAGTTGTATAAGGAAAGGGTTCGGGTTTTGGAAAACATGAACGGGGATAATAATTATCTCAACGAATTTCTTGAAGCCGATAAACGAGCAAAATATTTTAGTCAACAAGCCCAGTCTCAATTTGTTCTTGATCGAGATATCATTCGAGATCTAGAAAAACAACGAGACAAATTAGATTTAGATGTCAAAGATTACAAACGGCAAAGTGAGGAACTTCAAAAGACTCGCCTCATTCAATTTTAAAAAGTCAAATAATGAGTAAAAATGAGGATAACACATCATCCCCAGTTCTCATGTATCTTGAGGCCAAACTAAAAAAGAATGTTGATCTAACTTTGAAACTTGGAAATTCCTTACAAGGAATGTTTATGCTTGGACCAAAGCCATTGTCTGTGTATGATCAGCAATTAAAACATGGTTTGGGATACCCGAATCCTTATACACTCAAACAGGCAATTTCTCAATGTCCAAATTTATATCTTGCCTCTAGTTTAGGCAATTCAGATATTTATTTGAATGTTAGAGATACTGATGACACTCTTGATGATGCTTCCAAAAGTCAACAAAAAGTGTACGAAAAAATGAATGATCCAATTGCTGTTGCAAATAAACAGAATTGTTGGACAATTGATTATGCACAAATAAATGCTCTCTATAAAGACTTTGTTCCTCAAAAAGAACTTTCTGCTGAGCAAAAATATTTTCTATCTTCTTTTATTCCTTCTGACAAGAATTCAAATGCAACTTCTTCTATCCCTGTATCAATGCCGAGTAAGTCACCTTTGATCATTGAATTAGATAAAATAAAAAATTGTTTTCAAAGGTTGTCTGAATTAATTCAAAAGAACTGTAAAAGAGTAAGCATTTTTTATACGTCACCTGAAGAAATACAACTCAATGATTTTTGTCAAGATCACTCAAAACAATTGTAAACGAGTTGCATGTCTATTGGAATTCTTTAAGACAATATTTGACGAGGGTATATTAAAAGTGTTGAACAGTGTTTTTGAGTCAACAGAAAGTAAAACTTTCGGAACTAGAGAAGCAAAATGATTTTTTGAAAAGATCAACTTTTGGAAGTATCTCTCATGCATGAAAGTTGAAGGTAAGTGTGTTGCTAAATCAGAATGTGTAGACAATTCAACTTTTGCAGAATTGAACAACTTAATAATGAAATCCATCGGATTCAAGAGGGTTTGCAAGAAAGACATAAAACTTCTTGAAAAAGATGTTTCAAATGGTTGTGAAAAGATAAGTGTTGATTTTGAATTATAAAAGTTACAACATGGAAAAGGATACCTAAACGGGGATTCAAAGTTTTAGATAAAAACACTAATCCTCTTTATTTATTCTTGGATTTCAAAAATGGAAAACTTGAAGATGAGAACGTGTCTTTTGATTTTACGGTGCAATCTGTGATAAAAAGACGGGATAATGTTCAAATTTAGAATATCAAAAGCTTTTTAATTCAATAAAAAAGACACGGTCTTAAACTCAAACGGAAATGGACGAATTAATTGCTCATGTCTCTAAGAAAATATATGCATATGGTGCTATTCGTACTGAGAATCAGAATCTTTTGTTTACCATATCTGAGTTAAAAACTAGACTGGCAAATGTTGAAAATAGGTAAGTCTTGTAAATACTAAGTTTTTGACACGACAAAATGGTTATCAACCTTTCTTTGTGTCACACCATATACACAACAACATGTTATTCAAAAGAAAAACAAATGATTCAAAAATCAAAGAAAACCATTGTCGTGTCAAAAACCAGTCACTTTACAGACTTCACTGCAAACAAAGCCAGAGTGAATTCGAAAAATATGTCATAACACTGGATATGTACAAAAGTGGTCACAACTCATGAATCACAATACAAACTAAGGCTAAGCATTCAATTTTCTTCTACAGGAATTGATATGTTTTTTGCATCTAGTGTTTTAGAAGACCATATGAATAGAGATTCACATGTCAAGATAGTGTTTAGCCTAACTCTAAGAAGCCAACATAAGAAAGTAGCATTTATGTTTAGGAAAATTAAGCAAACAGATATCACATCTAAAAATGTTAATCTCAACACAGAGATGTAATTGATAGTTGATGTTGCAAATGCTTCTAAAGCGAAAACTTTGTTATGTGTTTCTTGTATGCAAAATGTGCTTATTCCATGACATGATAAATGTTTTGAAAATTATAAATTGAATCTGCATTTGTAACACCCCCAAATTGGGTCGCAGCGGAATAAGGGTCCGGGGCGTGTTGCTTCTCAGATCAATAACACAAGATATATATCGTCGGACCAAAACACGTCGTTTAAAACTAGATACATTAGATTTTACAAAATATTTGTTTCATTATGCGATGCTTCTCTTGTCCACTTGTTCAAAGTACAAAGATTTTCTTGCCCATACAGTTTTAAAAAATGTATTGCGACAAAATCTTTTAATGCAATGAAATCCCAAATAAAACCACCAATGAATTCTCCTTGTACCTCTTGCTTAACTGATCCCCTGAAAAACATTGTTTAAACGTTCAACAATATGTGCGTGTGCATTCATATGTTTTGATAAATCTTATATTGTAGGGACCAACAAGATTTCCCTAACTGTGAATGATAATGCAAAGTGCAGACATCTATAATGTTATTCGTTGCTCTAAGCTCATGACATGAAGACTTGGACGTGTTGAATACAAAATTAATGGCTTACATTGCCCAGTGGTGATGTTCTAAACGGCAACAGTTCTATATTCGAAATGGTATACGTTTGTTTGTCCAGTGTTAGCTAATCACCGAACGGGCGTTGTCAAACCCATAGTATTATTAATACATTCGCGCTCATACTCCTTGCAATTGAAGTAATGATATTGGGCTCAGTATAGGGTATCAGCTACTTAGGCAACACGTAATCATACACATGAAACTTAACCACTTGTGTCAATTGTAAAGATTGCATGTTTTTTCACCCCCAAAACTTTATAAACAAAAGCATATAATATGTGGGGCTATGAACTACACCTGAGTGTGTTAATGCCAAGTATATCACAAAATAAGGCGCCACGTGAATTGATTAAATGCAATCCTATTAAATTAAAGGTCGTTAAGCACTACTTCATTAAGTACTCCTACCTATCATATGTCTTTTTTAGCTGATCACCATCTAAATGTTTAAGTGAAAAACATGTTATAAAAATTAAATCGTTTCTACAACATACTTTTGGTTAAAATCGTCATAACTTTCACGTTCTCACTATCCGTCTTCTTGCGTTTCTTATTTTTCCCATCTTTTCGTATTAAGAAGGAGTTATCGATATTTGTCATTCTTTATAATTTTGGTCCCTGATGAACAGTAAACTTTTTCTGGTCACACCAGACATGAGTTTTTTTTTAATCGGATTTGTTGTCGTAAAACCTGTATAACGTCGTATTTTTATTCGGTTATAGCTTGTTTTTAGTAATTCTCTTGAGCACCTACTCGATAGTTATTAATTGAAAAAATTATGATTCATATCATTTTAGAATCCTTAAAAACTGTGTAATTTATGAAAACTACATACCAAACTTGCTGTTTCATGTAATTTTTATAAACTTGTTTTATAAAAAATTTTTTATTGAGTTCGTTATTTATGTATAACTTGTTCTTTAACGTAACTTTTTCATAATTAACCGTTTGTACATGTTTCTTACCTTTTCGGGATCGTTAGTTGATTTGTATTATTTATAAAAATATAAAATAAATAGGTAAATATTAGGATTTTGGACTGAATGTTGTGGTGATTCTCTTAAGTCCATTTTTAATCTTTGTTTTCATACTCTTCCACTTTGTAACCCACCATATGTCTTATATTTCATATATGGTATATATCATCCATATATTAGAGTCCATTTGTCCATAATAGTCCTCATATGTCCAAGTTACCAAGATAATTTTATAAATTTGTATATAATTAACAAATCCCATTAATAACTCACTTAAAAACCAGAACTTTACTTAAGTAACCCTAATTTACTAGCTTTGTCCATAATCATTTTTCTACATAAACCAAGTGTGTACAAGTGTATTTCTTCCAACATAACTTTATTTTAGTGTTCTAGTAACATGATTAAAAGTCCATAATCAATATTAATACGTCATTTGCCTTTCTTTTACTTGAAACATATTATGTAACTTCAAAAACCCTAATTAATACATAATCATTTTCATGCTTAACCAAGAGTGTAAATTACTTATGTTTCCATTTTAACATGATGTCTATTAACATTCATAAGATTATTATAAAGTGGACGGTATGATGACAATAAGTAAAAAAACTCATTTTCATGTTTATAATCCTTAAATGTGATTTCACTTTAATTAGAACTGCATTACATTAAAAACTAATAAAATGAAAGCATAAAGGTGTATACGTATAGACCTTATCGATATATGAGGATGGTGAGAAAAAATGCTAACCCGTGTTTAGCCTTTAAATCCAAGCTTGCATCAATTGAAAAACCCTTGTTTATTATAAAACCCTAGCTTCCTTTTACTTGATAATCACTTGAAAATGCTTAGCCAATGCTTGGAAATACCTTAGAATATCTTAGGATGGATGTGTATAAGTGTGTATGGGTTGTAGAAAAATTGCTATGGATTTGGTTGGGACTTGGTTTGGAGCCGTGAGCTATAAGGAGCACCAAGGAAGAGTTTTGTGATTTTTGCTAAGTGTTTATGCATGTGTGAGCTATATCTTATAAGTTACTTGTACATATAAGTCCTAGTAGTTAAAAAGATTGCAATAGTAGAGTCAACAACATATGGAGGGTCTTGAGGAAGACTTATGGTCAAAGGGAACAAGGTATGGGTGTGCTTAATGCATATGTGATGTACATTGACCAAGTTGTAAGATTTCTTTCATTTTTTTGTGTACATAACTCTTTAATTTCGGCCAATATAAGATATATGTGATGTTGTTGAGTAATTTTTATGTATTGGGTATAAATGTGGGTATTTGTTGAAGTGTAGAAAAGTTTTGGTGGTTCCGGGAGTGCCTAAATGCAATTTATCGCGAAACGTATACACTTTACGTATCCGATAAAAATAAAATGAACAAAGTTAATAATTTACTTAACCCTTGCTTGATGTAAACATTTAATTGTTTGATGTCCATTTACATTGAACGCTAATTTTTAGCTTACGCGATTTAGCTTAACGATTACAATTTCAAGCAAACACGTACAATATAAAAGGTACATTGCGGATTTATCGACGTCGTCAATGACTTGAAAAAATAGGGTGTTATAGACTTCCCCTGTTAAATGAGCCTTGTCCTCAAGGCTCACGATGCAGCACTTGACGACTGTGTGATCTTGGTGAAGAGGTGTGGATATTTCTTCTTGAATTGGTCTTCATGTTCCCACGTGAACTCAGGACCTCTTTTGGAGTTCCATCAAACTTTGACTAATGTGATCCGACTTTGCTTCAACCGTTTAACTTCACGACCCACTATTTCTAATGGTTCCTCAACAAAATGAAGCTTGTCATCAAGATGAAGTCCATCTAACGGAACGGCTAATGGTTCGTCGGCATGAAACTTTTTCAAGTTGGACACATG